>JABASF010000200.1:0-55722 GCA_019776145.1 Harlomillsia oculata | reverse complement strand
TTGTTGGTTTGGAAGATGAAGTATTATTTACGAGTTCGATTTCTACTCCAGGAACTGCGAATGAAAAGCAAACAACGCCATCAAAAATTGAAGAAGTTGATTTATTCAAAATTCCTGATCAAGAAGATGAACTTTGGGAGAAGCAAATCGAGAAAGGGTATATTTCAAGAAAGGTGCGTGAGAAGTCTCAAAGTGTTCAGGATTTCTTAGTCCTCACACACGTGGAGCCAAATGATTTAAACGATAATGAATCTACATCTACACCTTCAATGCAGCCAAACTCTGAGACTTTTTGTTTCAGCAATGGTACCTCAATGAATGGAAGTAGCATTCGCAAGTCATTTAGTGAATCTGCGCTAAATTCACTACCCACTAGTCAAGACGATGATGTTGATTCGTCACCTACTACACCAAACAAAGACGATCCTAGTAATCCCAAGAGTTCTAATATGTTAGCTGTTCCGAATGTCCATGTCATTCCTGCCACTCCAGGCACTACTCCTAACCAAACAGGAATCGATATTCAAATTATTGAGCCCACTCCCATTAAGGTATCAGAAAATGGAAGCAATCTGGATTCACCAATTTCAAACGTTAATCGCCGTTTGAGTAAAATTTTCGCTGAAGGGCTCGAGTCAGACGGAGAACGGAAGACGAGTACGCCTAAGCAATCTGTATCAGATTTAGACGTAACTGACGACTGTAGCAGTGTATTTGAGTCATCCAGTCTTACTTTTAACCCTATATTTGCTTCCAAGCCCTGTGATAGTATGCCAACGGAAGATTCTGGGATCACTAACAAGTAAGTCTTTCCTAATCTCCTCTTTCAAATGTTAATGACCGCATGGTTTTCCTTTTTACTGATAAACTGTTCCTTAATAATTTAGGGAAAGTTACGAAAGTTCCATTTTACTCGGCGCTTCTGATGATCTTGGACTGAATTTGTATCAAAAAGTTACATCTGAACTCGTCATTTTGAACCCTCATAATTGTGGCGATGAGGATAGTGACGATGAGCTTTCTCGGTCGGAACTCAAAATCTCAGCAAGGTCTGACATCGATCCCTTACTGGATAAAAATGTTTCGGACGATGTGAAAATATCGAAATTAAGCGATACGAGTACCGATGATATCGATTATAATAACTTAACGTATCAAAATCTAAACCAATCTGAAGCATCTACTACATCTGATGTGAGTATATGCGGTTTACTCGAATAATTTATAATTTATTAGCCAGCTTAATGAAAGTCATTAAAAATTTCACTATCATTTTGTGATGCAGAAAACGTTCATAACAGCGTCATCGGGTGATGTATTGGATTGTAGTACCACGGAACTTTTGTCAACTTCAAACAATACCAGTTCTGAACTGTTGGAAAACATAGAAGACTCTTTTTGGAAGCAACAGATGCGGACATTGAAAGATGCAGCTAGCGACACCAAAACTTGGATTTCGGAAGGTCTTGCGGAAGGTATTGAATTAATGGAATTTGAATTTGTTTGAAATGATTGCTTACAAATCTGACTATGGAGCAATCACACATTGCATTGTTTTGTATTAGATTCAGATATGAGCTCCCATGGAACACCAAGACCCAAGTGTTTTGAAGAAGTAATTGAAGATGCGACCAACGAATTCGGAAGTTTGGTTATGCATGATCTTGATGATGACAATCAGGAATCTCAAATTGTTGGTGAATCGTACGCTAATGATGAATCAGGCCCATGTCATCGTGCAAAAATTGCTTTCGAAAAGGATGTTAATAACACTGGTGCATCGGATAGTACGAGTTCTGAACTACTCGAAGAAACCAAAGATCTGGACAGCGACTCAGAAGTCGTTGCATGGGCGCTAAATAGTTCGATAGAAGTCAAACGAATCAAAGAAAGGTTAGTTAAGAAATCAGCAACGCAAGATTGTGATGAAGACGTTTTGGAATCTATACCGTGTGAAGATTTCGTTCCTTCTAAATGGGATCAGACGTTAGCTCCTTCCAAATCCTCAATAAAATCTCCTGAACAGAATCCTCCTTCTCAACCAAAGACAAGTCTTCGGAAATCAGTATCATTTGAACACAATAAACAGCAAGTCGTTTATGAATATCCTCCGCCACCTCCTGCAAGTGATTCTGACGAAGAGGATAAAACAGCGAAGTTTCCTTCGGCTTTTGCAGCTTCGCTCGGTAAATTTTTCATAATTTGCGTTTGAAAAAACCATACGCTTGCTTGCGTCATTATTTTATCTTTTCAATTTGGTATGGATGTTTTAGACTGGGAGTTGACTCAGGAAGAGTTGGAAAATGTGGATACTCAAAATGAAGATTGGGAGGATAGTCCAGTGTCAAAACCGAAGAAACCTTTGGATGTTTATAGCATTTCTGGCTTCGGTTAGTGGATTTGTTAATAAATTTACAATAGTGAATAAGTATAAAGGTAGTAATCTCATTAAGCCATTATTTACGACGATGTGAATTGTGAATCTGAAACACTTCTTTTCAGGAGGTGAAGATAGCACCCCTACGCCAATTGAACCGTTATCGTTCCAACCGTCAACTTTAGGAGAGTTACGACACACAAGAGACCGACTGAAATTGGATCTGTCAAAAGGCGAAGCTTCATTTCTTGAAGATGAGGGCAAATGTGCAAAACTAGACAGTGGTGTTGGTTCCAGTACAAACGTATCCCCTTATTGTGATAGTAATAATACACAGAATGAACGAAAGAATTGATTGTGTAGTGCGTTTCGTAGTAGGTTTAGTTCATTAATTATAATTATTAATCAGTTTGTTCGCTTTACTCAAAGTTAGTTACGAAAGCATTTACTTCTTATAAAATTCCTGATATCACATGTCAGACATGTGAAAGACCTTTGAGCAATCGATGTTATTCCTGGAATGGGAGTGTCCAACTCCATCATCTCGCCATGTGAATGATCTTATCAAGGAATATTTATTGAAATCACCAAAGCTATAGCAAATTGAATCGAAGTCAATGGACTTGTCATTATAACTGTATGCCTATGCCTGTCTTGTCGCGTAGTTTATATTTTTTCCTGTCATTCTATTTATAAACCGTGTTGTGTTTTATTACAGGCGTAATTAGAGACTATACGTCTTGTTTACTCAGAAATCTACTTAATTACCCCAGGGACAGTATGCAGGATATAAATTGTCAGTATAGGAAATAAACACTTGAAGACCATTAACATTATTGAGCATCATGAGAAGGAAAGTAAAAACCGAAAAATTCCGTTGTTTACTTAGTTCGTAACTCCGAAAAAACATTTTTATTCATCCGGGTGGGATATCAGTTTCAGTTTCACCTTGAAACATGTTTCGTGGAAATCTTTGCTTGTATATTGACCGCATCACTTCCTCTTTTTCATATTTTAACATCCAATTTCCACATGTATTAGATTTTATCTGTCACATTGTGTCAAATGCGGTCAAAGCATTACGCATTTAATCCTCGTTAAGCTCAATAGTGTCAATAATCTTCAAGTATTTATTTCCTACTCAGATCCCCAGTGTTGAAAAAAACGGTTTTTGTGTGTGCAGATTCCAGAATGTGCAGCGATGGATCGCTTCCTAATTATCTCCTTGAATGTACGACGTACTAGTTTTAATTGCAATCTCTCCATCATGAGTCAGTATTATACGTATTTATTATTGTACACTATACATGCAACTATATTATAAGACGTACTAACAAATACGTCTCTCAGGTGTCTTCAAGTCTCAAGTAAACACGCGGATGTTTAATTAATAGAAATTAGTAGTTCCTTTGTCATGTATTCTTTAGGAGGAACTTGGGAAAAGAAGAGCAATTTCCTTTCTTTCCCATTCAGAATTGTGTCCATGTGTCCTTCTCGCGTGACAGCTAAAATTAGAATCTAATACGTACATGTGGAAATTGGACGTTAAAAGATGAAAAAGAGGAAGCGATGAGGTCAAAAGCAGGATTTCCACGAAACATGTTTCGAGGGGAAACTGGTATCCCACCCGAATGAATAAAAATGTTTTTTCCGATTTATGAACAAGTAAACAACGGAATGTTTTTGGGTTTTACTTTCTTTCTCAAGATGCCCCGATCTCCTTTCATGAAAATCAACACACGTCGCAACTCGCATATTGGCGAACACACACAATCGTTTGAAAACAGGCAACATGTTTTTATTTCATTTTTTTAGCATTTCCAAGCCTAAAGAGAAGCTTTTTAACATGATTCTCACTTTTTTAAATTGATAATATTTTGCCTTAATCTCACAACGACAGCAAGTACAAATTCATAGTAGAATAGTTTATAATGCGGATTTTTTCCTTTTCATCTCTTTCATGCACAAAAAGTCTATTTCGGTATCTCTGGTGTTTGTAGCAGTTACAGCATAAAGACTAGATATTTTTTTAAATAATTTATAATTTATATTAGTAATAACAAGGAAGACACAGCCGAGCAAGCAGCACAGAAAAATTGTGATTATATCCGGCTCTCTCTATATTTTTTTGACATTTTGTAAATTATTATATTATTGTCTACATTTGAAACTACGTAGTGCATTTTTACACTGTATCTCCTTTTCCTACTCCGGACACAAGAAGTGGTAAAAGTTTCACTTGACTCTGCCATTGCGCTGACACTTGGAAGAATTTCACTCCTGGCCATTCCACCCCGTCCACGAACACTGGAAAAAAAATCACATAAAAAAATGTCAATGCTTTCATTTCCGCTTGTCAACGACAGAAGAAACTTCATTTGACCGAAAAGCAATTGGATTCAAGAGTTCACGACTTCTTTCTTCATATCTTGAACTTCAAAGTTCTAACTTTTGACATATATGCTACGAGTCACGAGCATTCATTGAATCGGACTTAAGGGTTATTGTACTGGAATTGGAAAAGGAATCTAAAATAAATCAAATTGTTTTGGATTGAGGTTCGGATTGGGTTCGGATGGGCTTAGAATTCAAATTTTTTGAATGGAATTTCGCAGACTCGAAAAAACAATTTTTTCGCGGAGTCCACTTTCCATTATATCGATTTAAAGCCCTGATTTTCATTCAGACAAAATGCTTGTCATGAAAAAAGCGGGTTTGAATGAGTGAGAACAAGCGTATAAAAATGGTTAAACATTCTTTGACAAGAGTGTTCTGTTCGAACTTTTCACATATCCGTCGTACTTTTACTGCTGCACGCACAGCGGAAGACTTTACCCGTGGACTCTTGGAGGATTCGTATGACAAAAAAGTTAAGGAAGTCGTTAGTCGCTCGGATAGAAGTCGAGTAGTTACTGAATCGTGCTTACTTTTGTTCAAGGAAAGGTTGCGAAGTTGAGGTTAGCTACTTAAGTAAGTGAAGAAGAGTTGGAAAGACTTACACTTAATTGGAGTTTGTGACTTGGAGAGACAAACTAGTCGTGAGATTCCATCCATGTTGAGGTTCTTCACGTCTGATTCTCGTTCCTTCTTCTTGCCCAATCTCATAACTACAAAAAAGTGAGAAGAAAGTGAAATAAGAAAAGACACAAAATAAAGAGAATTGGACCTCAAAGTGGGGGCTAGGCTATTTCCCAAAGGAATTGCCTTTCAAGAGACCTTTCAAATCGTATAAGAAGTAATACTTCACTAGTTCACTTGTTCACTACTTCGCCACTTACTTTTCTGCTTTTTCTGCTCCTTCAGAATGTAGGAGACTGCAAGAGCATTCTCTGGAGTACGTTGTATGGTTAGAGTACGGAAGAATGACTTGATGGAAGACTTGACTGTGCCTTTCCAGAAGTCCACTTGCAATTCCAACGGCTCTTCTCTTGGAGATTGTGGCGGTGAGGGCGGGGATGAGGATAAATCTCCAGGTTCAGGGTGATCCAAAGAAACCGTAGAGTACCCTACATTCAATCGCACCTCGCTGATGAACGGGACGAAAACTTGCGACGATTCGTCGTTCTCCTTGTACGTAATCATGGCCTCAGCAATGGGAAGATTTACGATCTGTCTCCGCTCCAAAGCCGTGTTCGTGTATGCAATAATTCGTACAGCAATTTCCTCAGGGTCTCCACGCTCCGTGAAGTCGTTGAAACTCTGTCCGTAGTATGGGTCACTGTGACACAGCATCTTCCACACTGAACCACCGGCTGTAAACAAGATCACAAATGCGAGTTTAATTCAATGTAATGCAAAACGGTCTCCCATTTTTTCCACACACTCTCACCCGTAACGTCTAAAGTCACATTACGCATTAAATTACTACAATACTTTACAAAAAGGAAAGAGCAGCAGCACTTAAACTCTTACTTGTAAATGGGGCAAACAGGAAAGAAAAATAGTTTTGCCAGTCATGAGGACGAGATGAAAGCTGTGTGACGTAGTGTTTCGTTATCCAATTCAAGAGAGCTTCCGTCCCAACAACAACAATGCTGAGTGGCGGAGGTGTTTTGGCATTATTGTTGCAGAATTTTTGAACTTTTCCCACAAGATGTGGAATCGCTACTCGAAGGTCGGCTTCCGACTCAATCCCTACAACTCTGATACCACATTTGACTAATGCACCAAAGATTCGCGGACCCAACGCTTCCATCATCACAAGTGCGATCAGATCTGGAAAGCCATCTTCGGACGGCAAAACTTTAGCCAGTTGATCCGTGATTGAGCCCAGCTTAGGCTTCCCACTAGTAGCAACCGCATTCGGTGTAGACTGTTGTAAAATCGGAGTGATCGGGATGATCGCAGTACCCGAAGCTGGGGATCGTTGCATCTTCGGAGACTCTCCAGACTGTTGGTCTGGCTCAGTCCACGAGTCAGAATCCGCTCTCTCATCTGATGTTATGATATTTCTCTCTGGGAAAGAACCTGAAAACGCACCAACATTGATAAATTGCTCTCATATTTTCTAGTCCACAATTCACAGATACCCCAAGCCTCAGAAGCCATTTTCGTCCATGTTCACAATACAATTCAGTTTTCTACTCATTTTTAACATCAATTTATCTTCCATTTGTGCGAACAGGACCAAACAAAAAGCGTGGAACAAACAAACCATTCAACCATTCAAAATTAATGCTCTGACTCCGACTCTCAAGTCGACTAAAAGCAAATACTATTCGCATACATACGCTGCGGTTCAACTTCAGCAACTCAGACTCTTAGTCAGACAAGACAGTCTTCTTACATTTTTTCCGTACAAGCGAAAGTGAGTCTCAAATGCTCAATTATCTTCACAATTCAAACTATACAATGCAACAAAATAGAATGTATAGCAGCATTAACTTTAAAAATCACCGAACTACAAACCAAACTACACTACACGTACAAGCCAACTTCTTTTATTTTTTTATACAAGTGCGCAATTATCTTTCTCACATGCATTAAATTGTTACAATTGCAACATACGAATTTACAACATACGACAACAGATATGCAAAACGTGTGACAAAGCAAAGCGGGTGTGATTATTACTGCTACGTTACATGACAAAACGACGAGGACAAGGATATGAATAAGCAAAATTTCCCCAAGTGAAATGTACAACGTCAGGCTTACTGTTATGAATTAACGATCGAGACGACGCAAAGAACGGAGGAAGCACGGGTCTCGGGAATGAGCCGACGGATAGCGTGTCAGCATCGGGTTCCGAGTCTGATAATCCATCCAACTCTTCAAATAGTTCTTCAATATCTGCAACTGGTCCACAACTTTTGTTCTCATTTCGATCTCCTTCTTCCGTAGCCTTGAATTTTCTTAATAAATTCACAATCTTCTGCTTGAGGTTCTACAAAATAGAATACCATTTCTCAGCATTTAAGATCTGATTGTAAACGAATTAACACCATTGTCATTGCCACCAAAAATTGATGATTCATGATCATTAATGTGATTAATCAGATTAATCACTAATGCTTATTGGATTATGAATCCTAGCAATTTTAATGGACAAATGGCCTTCACTTACTCGATTATGAGGAAGAGATTTGGAATTCTTGCGAATAATGACGTCATCAGGTGGTGAATCACTGGAATGAGATGAAAAATCGTCCTCGTCGTCTGAGAAATCGTGTCCCGTCCGCTGCTTTCCTGTAGAGTCACCGGGAGGATTGAGAGGTGAAGACAACTGACGCCGCAACCCAGAAGCTTCCCGATAGAAAGATGAAAAGACAGACGCATAGGACAGATGCACAGACAACCAAACCCAAAAAGAGTTACATTTCTACACTTAATAATAACTAGTCTATCCGTAACCAGATACCAGAACCCAGACTTTAACAAAAATGAGATTGTTAATTTCATCAATCATTACTCTTTTTTGAAAGAAAGTTATTTTCGAAAGAAAGTTATTAATCATTTAAATTAAACTGAAAAAGAGAAAATAATGTTTTAGTTCCTACTGTAACTATACACGGAACGAAAAACAATAAATACAAAATCACTAACAAAAAGTACATGACATGACAGTCAAATGAGATCGGAAAAATCTACGAGAAATGACAAAAGCCTGCTTGCTCAATTTCCAAAAACCCTCGAAACTCAATTTTACCTTGTTTGCCTTTTCGGTCACCTTCGAGATCATCAACTGGTTGCGATGCAATGCCAACAATCGTGACTTTGGATATGGGCCCATTGTTCTCCTTATTTCCCCCATCTGGAGTGAATAGACTCAATTCCAGATCTACACTTCTCTGGAGCACCTGCGAACAAAAACAAAACCAAAATCGTCCTTGACACAAATTGTTACAACCAAATCATGTTTACCCAATGAACTACAAACATGAATCAACTTTAATAAAATTCAATTCTGAAAGCTGAAATCCTCAGACGATGTCAGAACAGAAAACCGACAGATCCGAGTTCGAAAGATAAAGAGATGGGATCAAGTTTAAAGCGGATTTGAGATTTGTGTCTTCGTCAAGTCAAATTGCGCTTACGCTGATCCTTCGCATTACGTATACTTTACCACACTATATACACACAGAAAAAGTATAAACAATCGCCATAAATCTTACCAACGCCATGTCGATTGTTCCTTCCGCCAAAGTCTTGTAACCAAGAATTGTCCGGTTTTTGTACTTTTTTCTTCTTTGTAGCGAGAGAAGCAATCGGTTCTCATCACGCTTTAGGAAATGGGGATACTGAAAATAAACGAGACAAACAATAAAATAAGCTCAGCAAGTCAACGTTTGCATTTCCACTTTTCCACAGCTCATAAAACAAATAATAACAGTAACAGCCGCTCGATAAGTCGTCAATGCCAATTAGAGCCTTTTGGGAACAATATCTTACAAACGAAGTCGTCACGCTATGTGTCATACATAACTCATAAAAAAGCTGGCAACGACCAAGATAATGAAAGCACGGTATAAAAAAGCTCAAATGACCTGTAAGGAGAAATGAAGTTCCAAGTCCGTATTGATTAGTCCATTATCTCCAAGAGGAATCTCGTTTGATCTCAATGTTCTTCGGGAACCCGACATTTTGACCGCTATAATCAAGGAGCTAACCTCCGTTGTTGGCAAAGGTCGTGTCACCACGAGTCTTGTCAATGTCAAGGAACACAATCTAAAAATAGAAAACATGTCGCACTCATTATGATGGATCATTTGCTACAATATTCATTACTTAATTTAACACACTACACACCTGTCCATATGGAACTACATATTTGCCAATTTTCCGAAACGTACTTTAATCATCCTGGTATCAAACCGAAAGGTAATACGTCGTAAGATCTGGCCGCGACCGGGTGGGGTTGCCGACATTTTTATCATTCTAACATGAAATTAATACTTTCATTCTAATCTAATGACGTAGGTAGATGGACGTAATGCTCATGTAAAGTCAAGTCAAAATGTTCAACGACGAAAAATCTTTTTAAAAAAGTCACTAGAATTCATTTACAACTATTTTAATGACAGTTTCCAGTGCACAATAAAATGCCTCGCCTTTGGTGAAAAGAACATCGAACATTCACCAACGTCATGTGGATTGTCAAGAACAACATTTTCTACATTTTTCATGCTAGAGCATTTTTTCGTGTAACATATAAGAAAAAGAATCTTCGGGTGCGCGATATGGGTCACGAAAACAGCCTTTTCTATTTCCGTCTTCACATTATTTTTAGCTTAAATCGAAAAGAAAGCAACAAAGTTCCATCCATGTTCACATTGCAAAATTTATGTTGTATAAGCACTAACGACCAAAATGAGTATGTATGAACTACTCCAGAGTCCACTTGGAACGACTCTTACTCGTGTGCTATGCCTGCTGAGCAACTCTCTTCAACTCTTTGCCATTTTACAACCTACACACTTGAATATCCGAGATTGAAATTCCTTGGAAATGTTTAGTGTTCAGTGTTCAACAAAGTTTGCGTTATGTTCGGAGCCGACAGCGACCGACGACGACGCCCCAAATGCGGTTATCAGTCGCTCATTACACGGGCAAGGTCAGCCCTGTCAAAAGCCGAGTATAAAGTCGTTAGTTGAAGTTGAAATGTAGCTATGTAACCAAGTCGATGTGTTGGAGTTGGCTTTCTCTTATGAAAACTACGCATTTCCCCTTTCCCCGAGTCGGGAAACCCTTTCCTTGTCAGAATCAATTTGTTCATCACGTAAAGAGAAAATTGGTGGCTTTTACGGTTAAATTCTATGGTGTGGCTTTGTCGACCTGATGACCGTGAGCCACAAGCTTTTTCAGTTTCATCCGATTTCGCTTCTCGACATATTGCAAGTAATATCGTTCTCAGTCCAGGTCCTGACACACGCTGCTACTATACAGAAATTAAAGCATTCAGCACAAAATAAGGACTGACTGAAGTTCCTAAAGTTGTTGATAATAGCATATAGCAGTTCCCCAAACATTAATTGTCTTGGGCGCCTGTGATCCATGACGCATGACCTTTCCTTTGTGTAAAGAAATGACCTCCTACTCGCCCCTTGCAACCGTGGCAGTGGCACGCATGAAAGAACGATATTCCATGCATACAAAAAGTGTATTATTCAAAAAGCACTTGAAATTGAAATAGTAACGATTCACTCAGAATTTCTCATAAACAAATACCAACGGAGAAAATCACGCAACGCATTCTCACATGTCACTTTGAGTTGCTGTCAAAAGCATCTGGTCGTTTTGGTGCCTCTTCGGCGCAGTTCGTTGATAACATTGAGAGTTTTGACATTTGGAGATGCCAAGTTATTCTTGTTACACCTGCATGCATGATCTGAGCACAAAAATTCAGAAGCATTTTTGTTCATTAGCACTCATTCCACACGTTGTACGACGCAGCACGCAACATTGAAAAAACGCTGACTATGACATTTCGCAGTTACAGGGTAAGCAGCGCAGCCAGCGTGTGTGCCAGCAAAATTTTGGCAAACTCTGATACATTTACAAAGCTAACTAGGCGCCAAGCCAGATATGCGAAATATTTGCAAAATCTATTCCAGACTCAGAGTCAAGACCTGGAAATAAATGTTCAAGTTCCTCTTGTTGTGACTGAGGTTCTTCATTCGATACCACGTCGCACGAAGTATAGTAACATTTTCTTTCATGCCATTCTCAATTCTCAATTGCATTCCTGTGCATAAGTTGATATGATTTCACCCTTTTTTATCATAATACCCCGTGAAATTTTGAGGAACTGCATTAGTGCCTAAATGGCACATTCCCTTGACGCATTTGACACAACACAGTAGCAGCACTTGGAAAAGCAAAGCTGGTGACCTACTTCTCCTCTATAACTAAAAGCTCTCGTCTGAAACAGTCGAACCATTAATCATTACATTAGCATACACACAATGACTTCATTCCACTTTACTATACGGAACCTGGCTTGCTGTTGCTGGTTAGTGTGTCGTTGAATATTGAAAGAGATCACTACAAACAAAAACGGCCTGATACAGTCCTAGGAAAGGAATATAGGAACAGAAATTCATCCAAACCACAGAAAAATTCGTCACTCCCCAGTGAATGATCCAACATCGCATTAGAAGATTGGGATTTTTTCGACTGACTCATTCTACTCCCGTCATTTAACTCAAACAAACTTAAGATAGAAGACAGGGCAAGAGAGCAGCGTAGCTTTCACAATGTAATGCGTGGATTCGTTTTGCATGAGAGTCTCGGTCTCGTCGTCTCGATTCAGGCAACAAAGCTGATAACGCTCCGTCGCTCATCAACACTGAGACACCGTTCTTTAAGGCTACGACTCAGGAGCGTGAAATGCAACAAAACGAGTCACACAGATTTCGACCACCCGCATCCATCAACCGTTCCTTTCCATGATGAGACAACAAAGGTTTCTTGGACAGTTCACACAGCAGCAAAGCATACTCTGTTCTTGTGTCATTATTTAGTTTGGCAAAAGGCAAAGCTAAGCTCTAAAAATGAAAACACAAAGATTAAGCACCACAACGTTGCATAATCCACATGGGAGGAATAGTAATACTAAACAAAGGAATGAAGAATGAACGTTAAAAATCTCAGAGTGAGTGCAAGTTGGCTGGTCCACCCGACAGTGCAGTACAGAGTGCAGAGCTGCATTGATCCCGCATTCCAAGAGTTCAAACACACAGAATGAATATGGAAGCGTTATTCAATTTCAAACATGCAAACGACTAGTCATGTCATGATGCATCATGCATAGGAAAACGAATTCCACGTCCAAACTCCAAAGTCCATCTCTCGCCTATAGTCCCTCGTTTTAGTTTGCAATGCCAAAAAGCACGGATGGAAATTCAAGGAAGCGTCTCTGATTCGACGAAAATGGTTTTGTACCCAAACGAGGACAAGACGACATGAGAACATTGAAAAGAAGTAAAGTAGCAAGAGTACTACATTTCTTGCAGTTGCTGATGAACATTGGACACTTTCTTTCGTCGTTGTCGTTTGTCGTCTTTAGAAGGGCCTCATAGCAGTCATGAAACGACAGACTTAGAAATCTCAAACATGTACTAGCATGTAGAAAAAAGAAGTCTCGACGAAGTGTACAAGATGATTTTGCGAACCACAGAAGGAATACATAATTCACAATCCAGCAGAGACGAAGAAGGGAGAAAGACGTTTCATGTAATTCTTGCAGTTGCTTGCAGCCTAAGCCTTAGCCTGGCCTTTTCTTTCATCACACGGATCGCAAGGCATCGTTGAAATATTTTTGGAACGAGAGGGATCGTCGGATCGTAAGCGTAACAGGATCTTGGAAGAAGAGTTCCCAGTTTCTCTTGTGACAGCCCCATTGTGCCTAGTGTGTTTCTTGCTACTGTTACACGCGTAGTCTTTCGTTCACTTTTAAAAAGACGACGGTCGATCAATAAACACAGAGTGAGTGCCGACTGCCGTCCCTAACTAAACGCATCTCTCCAACACACAAGTGGAAGATCAACAACCTTCTTCCTGTTTTTGCAATGTGGCTGCATTTGTACACACACATATCATCTTTACAGTTTACAACCCATAGAATACACACAAGTACTTTTAATACCATTTGCAGTAGTATCAACTCGAAAAAATGCGACAAGTATAGACCATAGCCATAGCACACAATAGAGCAGAACGCTAAAGAGATACTAAATGATTCAACTACTACAAACTGTACAAAACTGTATCAGAGCATCATCATCGCGAACATGAACGAACCGAAACACTTGACGGTTCTTTTCACATTCCATGATTGTGAATAAATCACGGGAAGTGAAGTACTAAATAAGAATAAGCAGTCAAGTGCAATCGGAAAACAATTGATCATCCGGGATGACACAGTCCGGCACTTTCTCACTTTTCTGATTGACTCTTCTATCTTAATAGCCGATAGCAGACAATGGCAAAACACACTCTGTCAGATGAATTCGGCGAATTTAAAAGGTCCTTTTTCTTAACACTAAACTACCACTGCTCGAAATAATTCCCGAAATGCTTTAACATTTCATAGAAGACAAAGGAATAAAGTGCGGAATCAGTCCGTTTACGGTATGCGTATCGACCGGCTATATGCTCTGGTAATTATGACGGTGATGGCCGTACGACGACGTATAGACATTGACGTTAATCTTAACTACACTATACAGGCTCCAACACTCTAGCGATTTTGTCTACTCTACTCATAACATTTAACATTAAGATTGAGACAGACGAGACGAAAAGACGGCTACGACTATAACTGTTCGGTAGAGCGTGAGAAGTTTTATTATGTCGGATGATTGAACACTTTAACGCATCTACTGCAAGGTCAAGATCCAAAATTCTCGCATGGTCAAGATTACATTGCGCCAAGGAAGGAGACAGGAGAGCCTGGATCATTGATGATAAAAGGGGAGCAAAATATTATTGACTCGTGTACTCTTCGACAACGACTCAGCGACAGACTCTCTCTCTCAAGTCTGAGTCATCCTTTCTTTACCCCTGGCTGGCCATGGCTCTGTTTCCCTTCTTATTTCCAATTCCAATATCCATTATCGACCTTTTATACTTACAGCTCGTCAAGTATAAGAGACGCTTATCACTACCACTATAAATAATAAATACAGCTCTCGTCGACTCACGATTGAAAGATGTTAACAACCTATTTATAGCGAGTTTCATTTCATCTTTCTTGCATCAATTAAATTACGAAAGCGATAAAACGAGACTTACCTCGGAATACAGTTTGGAGGTGTTCGATCCACTTCCCATGACGAGAATAATTTCATAGGGACCGGTTTAGAATGATTTGAAGACGAGGATTGCGTTGCAACCCGAATCATTTTGTCAGTCATATTGATCAGTCACAGAGGATTTTCAAATCTCTTCTTTGCAAGAACACTGTCAACAAAAAAGGGAACGCGATTAAAGTTTAATAGTCTTTTCAAATATGTAATGAACCCAGCTAGCTTTAACGATCCACCAAACTAATCTTGAACGTTAAAGTTGATCGTTTGAGCTCTTAAGGCAAGATTTAATAAGACTTTCTAATCGAGTAAAGTTGGGTTATTGCCTTATTACTTATTAGTACAATCACAATTAGTAATGTGCCTTTTCATACAGTTGAAGCAAAAAGAAAGGTCTGATTCACCAATACACAACTGAATAATTACATTTTCTAATAATTTATTACAGGAAGTACAGTTAGGTTAGAATGAAATTGTAATGAGTAATGACCTCAGTGCTCTATAAAAGTTTTTGCAACCTTTTTGTTTGATGAGAAGTACCATTTACGCAAATGAATTTAGTACTTAATGCTCTGTATTAAATACACCCGTAATCATCAAAATGGTTCGAACTTCGAACCTGCTACCGTGCTACCTTTCTGTAATTGTAATCAATATGACGAGGACGAGTTATGAACTCGAGCACAGAGCTCATTTATATAACTGGCGTGGCGGACGTGAGTCAACCAGAAAGAATCCACGTTAGTCTGCGTCATTTGCAGTAATTATGATTGAAGATGTTCGCACAGCGGCAACAAGGCTTGGAACAATAAAACCTTCAAACGTATTTGACTCTACTTGATGAATGAACTTTGGTTTAACGAACCAGTTCGTGCATCTTGCATGGGAAAACAAAGAGTTTTTGTAACAAGACACACACACACACACACAATCGCAAACTGAACCTGACTAAATGAATACGTAAACACACTTCAAAAGTGGCTTTTTTCTTTTGTTTGCACTCTGGTCATTTACATGGACAGCTTTTATTCACTGTTGTTGTTGATTGAAATCTCCGAGTTACAATAATAACTTTATCACCCACCCAAATGTTACTCTTTATGTTGGGTAATTTCAAAACTGAATTCGTCATCGTACCCCAAAAATCGTAAGTGACAGTAGCTCGTACAATTTGCACAATAAAAATAAATTGGACTATGACTCTTTTACGTTTGCTTGGGTGAGTCACTGTCAAACAAGATCATTGAAATCTACACGGTAGCTGGTTTTTGCTCAATTTTGCACATTACTCATTGACGAACGCCACGCCACACACACTCACACGTTAGTGTCTGTAGTCGTAGTCGCTACTTCGGTTTACTTGCTACCCACGTAGAACATAGACTTTTTGGTCGACAACCGACTTTGCCTGACTCATCCGGGGTCAAAAATACTATTCCATTGACTTTATTCTATACTTGGAATCCTCAATTTTTTCGCTGTTTCGCTAAACGGAAACCCTGAGCACGCGGACGGACTCAGGATTCATATTTAATATGACCTCACTGTCAAGCCAAACCTCATCTTTTGAAATCGTAATGAAGGAAAAGACAAAAGGAACATGAACTTACACACTCAAAGGTTTCAGTTTCCCATGTGGACTCGAGGATGATGTTGTTTTGATTAAACAGACACTGTTTTGAATTGCTGATCCTTTCCAAATCTCGTCAATTTGATAACATCAATAAAATGTATATGATTAAAAGCTACACCAAAGTACAGTAGTATAGTACCGATTTGCTTATTCGCTCAGTCGTTGTTGATTGCAACTGGTTTATCAGATGATAAAAGTGTATCCTCCAAATTGATAAACTAGAAATGCAAAGCGCAACAATAACAATAACAAAAAATGAAAACAAACATCAACAGTGTCTCGGAAACGTCAAATCTTGTTCCTGTGAACATTCTACGAACCATAGTTACAAACACTAAGACTTACATGTTAAGTTACTGAATTTTGATGTAATAACAATAACAAAAAATGAAAACAAACATCAACAGTGTCTCGGAAACGTCAAATCTTGTTCCTGTGAACATTCTACGAACCATAGTTACAAACACTAAGACTTACATGTTAAGTTAATGAATTTTGATGACAACAAACTTTAAATTAAAATTATACGAAATGACAACATAAAACCACACATCACATTTGACACTTGTTCTTGTACACACTTTTTTCAATAGTCAATATCCACAGCTGACATTCGTCAACAAGTCCACACTGGCAAGTGGTAACACTGTCTAAATTGTTTCCCTGTCAATTCTGTGTCGACTTTGGTGTCACGTTCACATCATCTGTTTTCAAGTCACCAAGTTGAATGGCAATTCCATCTTTCAAAATTACGATTTGTCACCGACCTTTACCACCAGTTTGAAAACAGAGTCATAAAGTCACAACACAATGGTAACGAACTCAGGGGATTCATTTTCGTGAACTTGTTAACATGTGAGAATGAGAATAAAATGCAAGAATATACACATAAAATGAGAGGAAAGTGGAAGTGCATCCAACCCGCTCCAAGTTTGCGAGAGAACTGAGTCTTTGAGGGAGAGTCTCCAACCGCCTCCGCCTGCCTATCCGCTCCAAAAGCATCGCAATTGTTTTCCTTGTACTATTCCTAGCTTGGATTCCCCATTTGACCCCATTGCTAAAATTCTCTACTTTCACCTGGCACGTCCACAAAGTTTAGTCGCCATGCCCAACAATAAAGCCTTTGAGCTTTTGGCTTGAATCTCTAAAAAAGCAAGCCAAGCCTTTGTCTCCTAAATGGCAGTTGAAGATAAGTCGCTAGAAATTTTTGCAATTTCAATGCGAAATCAAATTAAATTAACTTTTTCGAAATCCTTCCAAACCTGCATCCTGCAACGAGTAAACTAGTGTATTTTAATTAAAAAGGTTTGTTATTATTGTTATGAATCCTTTACTGTATTTATTTCACACGGGTTTGAAAATGACAATCACAGTGGGAAAGCAGATTGCAGATGCAATAATCCATGCATAATTTGCAAATGTTAGGCAAATGTGGTCCAATGACATGAAAATGGTATTTAGATAACGCTGCAGTTGCAGAATGCTTGTGGTGCTGTTCCAGAGGAAATCTTCCAGTTGTTTCCAGAATAAACAACGCTTTTCCCGGAGCACACAATACAAGCTAATATACAACACAAAACACGATGGAATGTGAATAGAAAGCATGCCGTTGTCATTAATGAAAGAGTAAGAGCTTGGAAGGAATAAGAAAGCTGAGTTTGGTTCCAAAGAGAGGGGAAAGTATAAAAGCCCGGAATATGATCCAGACAAAAATGGAGGAGAGTGTGAGTGAAACGTAGTGCAATGCAGTGAAAGTTGTAGTGAAAGAGACAGTTTCTTAATGTTTGGGGAAGTAAAGGAAGGTCTTTCCTTCGAAGGATGAAGAATTTCGACGAATTTCGGTTTCCTCAGTTCATAGCGTTTTCGGAGTTGAGTGCAAGTTTTGCAAGTTTTCGGTCCTGTGCTGGCATGGAAGAGCAAAGTAGTTTCGAGGCTTGCGACGGAGTTGTGCATGTTCTGAGAGGAGATCTGAGCATGCATATGCATAGCCAACCCGTTTTTTGCAAAGAATGCACAATTATGAACATGAATGGGAGAGCGAGGTCTTTTGAAAAAGTAATGGAAGACGAGAATATGACTTTGATTTCTTCGGAAACATCTTTTCGGTCCAATTACTTTCTTCTGCAGATGCGATGCTGGTCTGTGTTGAAGTCCTTTTCTGGGAAAGAAAGTCTTCCTTTTTTAGTGGTAGAAAGACAAGAGTTTTTCCTTATACAGCTGCGGTTTCTCGGTTACTACGAAGAAATTCCAGTACATGGAACCTATAGTAGTCTAGACCTGTCATATATCGATATATCCCTTGGAAATGTATCGATTCGGCATTCATGTCTTGCAAATTGCGAAGTATGCGAGGATGGTTATTTATACCTGTCAAGATGCTCCACACGATTGGCTCTCCAGAGCTTAAGTTGGCTCAAGCATATTTGGTGTGTCGATATGGCAAAACAACAACAGTGCAAAAAAAAACTTGGGAGCAGCATGTACAATAGTACACAAGCAAGGAAGGTACAAGGTGAAACGAAGATTTTTTTTGCAAAGGTGTGTTTTCCAGAAACTAGAAACTACAGTACATTACATTAGAGCTCCAGCTTACATACAAAGCTTTCGGCTATATTGAGGTGTGCCAGGTTTTCGCTTGACTGCTTCACAATTTATATTCATGTAGAGATTCGCCCATTCACTGATTCAGCGTTCGCATTCAACTGAAACATCTGAAAGCAAATGAAATGAAGTATATTTCGTGACGCTGATGCTGGTGAAGCTTTAGTGCTAAGATGAACACATTCCTTCATGGGATGAGGAGATGAACTATAGAATGTCTACCGTACTACGACTCTACACAACACAATTCTCATTATTCTCATGGCCAATCTTGCACACTAAGTCAGTTGAAAGCCCGTTGCGTGGGTAGTGTCTTTATGGGCTTCTCTCCGTTCTCCATAAAGCTCCTGGAATCACGTGTTCGTCGAAAAAAAACAAACAAGTCGATTGGTTTCTATTCCATAATACAACTTTCTTTTCATGTTTTCTACAAACAAAAACAACGTTCCGCTGTTTTGTATTTTCTGAGACGGGATTCCTTTTTCTTCCGTTTAGCATTTATATGATGCAATATGGAGCAAAAATCTAAGGTTTCAGCACAAAAACATGATTTCGGGCTTTTCCCACATGGGAAACCTTGTGCGAGTCGCAAAAAGAGTGGAAGTTAAAGTCTAGACGTAACCTCGCAACTCACAAAGCAAAGCACTTATTATCCAGATGATTATGGAAATGGAAATCAATGAGTGTAACGACTGAAGCATAGCAAAAGGAGGCAGTTAAAATTAACGTCGTTCCTGTCGTTTGCGACAATTTGAACAGCATTCACAATCACAATGCACAACGAAAGCAAAATAAGTACAAATGACTTGCTGCCGTCGCACTCACAGTCACAGTGACAACAAGACGGCAAATTAACTACCCACGCTTCCATGATTATGTTTCCTCGAATGACATGAAGGAAACGCAGTTTCCACATGACATTTTACATTTACCCTGAAATTACTGTCTGAAACTGCTGCTTGCTGTAAGACCACAAATTGAAACTTCCTTTAACTACAAGTCATTATTGCATGTTAGAGCTTTCATAATAAAACTGCACGAAATGCGTCACACAAACAAGCTCTGACCTCCATCAAAAATCCTTTGACTCTTATGGTCCTCCTTCCTTTTTATGATGACTATTTTAGTTCTACTAATTTTGTAAAGTTTCTAAAATTTATTATACAGGGCTCATTCAAAAGATCATGAACGTCAGCAACTTCAGCATCCTCGCTCGCTTTTGGTGTCAAGGATGTTCGAAAAGCCATGTTTTTACTAGCCTTTAGTTCCTGTCTGTCCTGCTCTTGAAAACTGTTCTAAAAACAACCAGTTTGAGTTTACTTTGCAAAAATTGTTGATTTTTCATTTTACACAAGTTCGTTTCATCATCTCCTTTTCCTCTGCTCTGCTTCGAATCACGTAACGACAACAACGTCCCTGTTGTCGCTACTTGTGAAGAAGCAGAAGTTGACGTCCAAGCAAAAAACTAATACACAAAAGTATAAAGTTGCGTTTAAATTTTGTATGTGAGTTGTTTCAAAACACGCCAGACCAGATCTCGTGTATGAAACCTATAGCGTGCAGTGCAAATCGATTGGTCACGAAGATCAATGTGAAAATGTGATGTACGAGTATGCGAGTGTTTAGTGTCCTCGTCCTCGTCCTCGTGGACAAATATAAATGTAACCTCTTTGACATGTTTGCTCAGCTCGTTATTCTATCTCGTGTAATTTCCGGTATGAAGTACATAATGAATGACGTAGCAAATACCAAAATCGCTGGAGGATGAGGATGAACTTATTGTGAAATTCGAATGTGTATACTGTTGCACTTTGCACAGTAGCACGATTAGTATGTTCTGTCCATGCCTTTAGCTTTTTGTAATGGCTAATCATAATCACTGAGCTGAAATGCCATTTGAAGATATCATTTTACATTCAAGTTGCAGGTTTCAGTCGGGAAAATCTAATAACATTAAAAGGTAGGAACACAAAGACGAGATGAATGTCTGTGTACTCGGATTTTAATTAAATTCTAGCATTACATGGTTGCATGTCACTTATGCATCTTTCAAAGAGCGTTCGCGTTTCTTCGAATTCGCGTTTTGGTCGGTAACTGGCAGACTGGCGAAAGTTAATCAATGATGCATTGCATCAGAATTGTTTTTCTCGTTCCATTCCCAGTTCATTTCATTCAGTTTGTGTGCTCGTTCCATTGCAAAAATTGCAAGACACAGCTGCAGAATCAGCTTTTGCCTTTTCCGTCCTGTGTTCACGAGTATTTAGCTTAATTTGTCATCATGGCATTTCGCATGCTCTACATTTTGGAGAATTTTAGGGACCTACTCTAGTAAAAGGGACAAAAACACCAAAATCCCACTCGCTTATTTTGATTTGGGACTTTGGACCAGCTTGTTTTTGCAACGTTAACCACACACAAATTCTGCTCATGTTGTTCTCTGAGAATAACTGCTACTTTGAGGATGCAAATGTAACTTACACTTGGAGCAACACAAGTGTGTGTACACATTTTGAGTACGTGGACTTGATGAGACTCGAGTTTTGCAGTAATTTGGAAAATTATAGAATTCATTCAAGCATACACTCAAATGTGGTATGGGAAGATGGGATTTGGTTGGAAATAATAATGCGACGCAGTCTGCAGAGAAAGACTCATTCAAGCGTAAAAGTGGAACGTGTTTGTAATGTTCTTTGTGTCAATAATGACAATTGGTTCGTAAATGGTCCTAACATGATGGTACACATACAATGTCCAATCGTGTTGTCATTGCATTGTCATTTATATAGAGCTTACTAATACTATATGGACTAACCATTTTCCTTGTAGACGTTTTGTAACTTTGCAATCACAAAATTATACATTTTCCGTTCCCAAGTCGAATTTTGGAATCTCATTTCCCTCACAATTGCATGTTTGCAAGGAAAGTGGAATTGATTCGACACACCATTCCATAATCTCAGTCAATAAAACTCAATGGTTTGTATCTGCTTGTGATATCATCATCCTAATGATATTGTGGTATATGAAACCGCAATAGTTTACATTTGTGCATTTGGCCAACTGAGACACTAAACTAAATCGTACTTCTTCTTGGAAAGAAAATGTGCTTTGCTTGTGCTTGCTTTGTTTCGTTTTGCTTGTTTTTTTCATGAAAAGCTTTTGCTGTTGTTCGATTGATTTCGAGGTTTGTAGTTCGTGGGTTTCCACCATAGTTTTCAGGTTTTGGGGTTTGCAGCTTTAAAAATGATGACGCGACCGGACAAACTGATACCAATTCTGATGAAGACTCAAAATTGAAATTCGATTTGGTTTTGAGCTTTGGGTATGCACGAACCAAAGACGCTCGGAGGACTTTGTCAATCACTTTTGTCTTAATCCCATGTCTTGAACTCACAAGGGGAGTTTCTGGACCTTCCACGATGAGATGAAGATGAATCGTTGAGACTTTGTATACAAGGTTGTCTGAAACGAGAGCTGAAAAGTGGAAAGACTGGAAAACTCTGGAGATCTTCAGAATGCTCAAAACACGGAACAACCCTACTACTAAACCAACGTTTTTCTGGTATTAGCACATGAAAATGGAAACTGTTTCTGTTTCATCTTGTGAAGGACCTTTTTTCAAAGTGCTTCTCGACACATTCCCATAATGTTTAGCGTTTCGAAAGAAAAAGTGACTTGTGAGATGTTTGAAGAAGGAGACAAAGAGCAAATGATGACACATAAAAATAGCGCTCCCATCCCCTAGATTTGTAAGACGAGATCCTATCTTGGATTAGGAACAGACTTTTACAAGACAGCAAAAAGTGGACAGCAACCCCTTTTTTTTACGTCGTCATGTAGCACTACACGCACCATTAGGATTACATTCTCATGCCATCATCCCATTCGCTCCAGTCGGATTTCCGATGGAGTAAAAAGGACTGAACAAGGAACGCACAACGCACATAGCCTTAAAAAGGGAGCTTTTTGGTCAACCAACCTTGGAATCGTGGAATCAAATTGGAAAAGCTGGAAAGTGCTCTCAGCATTTCCAAATGGTTAATGTTATGTTCATGGGACCATTTCGTTTTCGGGTGTTCATGTCCTTCCGAACTTTAATCAAATTAGTTTCTGCAGACTTGATCTGAAGACTCCGCCAGTCGTAAAAGTATGGTCATTGCATCTTTTTAAAGTGCTGCGATAATGACATTGTTATTGTGCTCAATTACCACCATTAGTCGTGCAATGTCATTATGTCATCTCATAAAGTCGCCTTTAAGTAATGTATATGTGTATTAACTAACAGAACATAGAACTAATAGAACTATAATAAATAATAACATAACCCTCTGGCCTGGAATGGAATGGAACAGATCAATTTCAACATGAACAACAGAATGCAGAAGATATTCGCTATCTAATTAAATAATTTGAGACGTTAATTTAACTAATCATATTTAATCCTTAGTATGTACGGCGTTAATATTCCGGATCTATTTTGAAATGCATTTTTTGAAAACCATAGTTCGTAAAGTTAACGTCGTTATTCGCAACCGGAAACGAAATATTGTAAATTCAGCTAGTATACATGAAAATGTTGGTAAAATGTAAAATTGTCCAAAAGTTCAGTTTAATATTAAATCATACGAGTTTTAAATCAAAATTTTGAGTTGCATTAAATCATGAATTCTAATAACAGTTTCAAAATTTTCCGTTCATTTATGAACATGTTGAAAAATGTGACAATGTTCACAACCGCTTCTACTGCGACTACACTAGTCACGTTTGAGTACATTGCCAGCTTTGTAGTGGTGAGTGGAGTAGTTGCGTATTTAATTAAGAAAGTTAATTACGATTGCAATCATTGTCATCATTGGAATGTGATATGAAAATTTAATTTGGGATTGCGACAGTGTCATGGTCCCAGCATGGAACCAACTTTGCATACAAAAGACGTTCTCCTGACTGAGCAAATCAGTCCACGAATGCACTGGATCGAAAAAGGTGACATCGTCGTAGCTCAGTCCCCAGGCAAAAATAACAGAAGTGTATGCAAGAGAGTGGTCGCCACAGCCGGTGACGACGTTGTCTACAAAGAAAGACTTGTTCAGGTACTACACAGTAAAATTTAAAATGGAAAGGAAAGTGTTTGGTAACCAAAATAATGTATAAAATAATGACTTTTTGGTATTTGAATTATTCAACTGTGTGTTTTGATAGGTTCCCAAAGGTCATGTTTGGCTTGAAGGAGACAACAAAACTAATTCTTGTGATTCGAGGGATTTTGGTCCAGTCCCAATGGACTTGGTGAGACGTCGTTGTGTTTGCAAACTCTGGCCTTCCATTGACACTGTGGATTCTAGTAGTGGCTATTACTTGGCTGCATCAAAGTCCAAGAGTCGCATTGCTCCTCGAATTGACAATTCGTGGGATCCATTTCTAAACCTTGAGCAAAGAGACCAACAGCTTGAGCAATGTCTTGTGAGTTCATTCGTTTGCAAATAATTGTATTGAATCCGTAATGCTACTCCCGTACTTGACTTTATGACGTTTCAACCCAGGATTGCCAGAATATTATTGAGGAATTCGAAGAAGTCCATATGAGCAAACAAGGATAAGAACCCTCTCCTCGCATCGTCTTCTGGAATGAACTGAAACTCAAAATCCCTAGTCCACACAGGAATTCTGAAGGCATTGAGGAGGGATGACATTTACGTGCCTTCCCATATGAGAAAAGCATTACAGTCATAAAACGAACCGAATGGAGCTTTCACCGTGTGTCAATATCAAATCCTTCGTGATTACTCTGAATGCATGCATAGTCGCGTTTTGCTTTCACCTTCGAGTCCTTTTGACCATTTCGACTTCTCACAAAACGCTTCAATAAAGTACAAGCTTGATTGAACTCGACTTTATTACTAGTAGAAAGCTCTTTGAGCGCAATTTTCACATGGATTTATCGTGTATACGGGCATTTGTAAACCTCCAGAGTGTGTTGGTGTGAATGTGTCGTGATCACTGAGTACCTGTACCTACGTCAACACGTTCGCTAACGTCAACAAAGCGCATGGAGATATTGAAAAACCTTACCTTTGCGCAGTGGTCACGACATGCCAAAGATTATGAAATATTACATCACGGTTTATTCTTAGCTTTTGGAAATGAACCTGTGAACATGAACTTTAATTAGAGCATAAAGCGTAAGCGTTTACAAAACGACACAGAAAGTCAATTGACCGTCCCGTCTGATAAGTGAAGGCGTCATCGTCAAGACGTGAGCAATAATGTCAACAACTCTGACTACGAATCATCAACTCCAATCACGAATCAGGCCAGTCAATATTGACCGACTTTTTTTGTGACCGTAAGACGCCAGCGTGAGGTGTCTGCACCTTTGGGGCAGATCAGCTTCCGTACCTTACAAAACCTTGGATCGATCGTCCAGCAACATTCAAGATTTGACTTTTCGACATTCGAAACGCGTTCGACAATTTTGTGATATTTTGTTTTTCACTCCATTCGAAATGCAGGCTGACTTTTTCTGGAAAAGGACTTGTTTGAATTGACGTTCTGTTGACAGTATTACGCAAGCATGCTTGAATGCCTGTTTTTGCGATAAGAGTACTTAGACCTGAGCTTTTAATGGACACAAGAAATTGTATTAGGAAATTGGATATGGCGTGCTCGAAGCTCATTCATTGACATTGACTTTAACAAGAGCGGTTTGGATGTGGTTTCCTTTAATGTTGTGGGACTCCTGGAGCAGTGACGTCAATTTTCCCATGCACGATGACGAGTTGACTATAGTAGACGTGTTCTCAAATCCTTTTTGTTCTCCTATTGGTTTCATTATAATAATCTCCGTGGATAACGCTTCAGGGTTTCCAATCTATATCTTTTCTGCGGGACAAAATCAATTTCCCCCAGTGAAAGAAGTGGAACTGGGACCTCAAAAACATTCCTTTATCTGCTAGATAAGATTAAAGTCGTAATATGCCATGCCATGCTATCTTGCTATCTCTCCCGTGCTTTTTGTCTTGTCTCCTTTGTGCTTTTTCGACTCAAATCTCTCAGCAGGATTTTCGCGATCAAGCTGAAATGAACATTTGGGAGCCCGAGTGATTCGTTCCTTTTTTTAGTTTTCGATATAAAAGTGCCAAAATACTAGAATTTTGATATTGTACGAATTCTATCCGATAGTTTTTTCTACTGAAAATGATATCACTTGATTCTCCTCATAACGAAATCACGCGACAAGTGCTGCTGGAAAATAGGCCTTATATTTTGGATTCTTTGGTTGATGGCGACGTTCTCAGTTTGGCAGACTATATTTTCGAACAAGGGTTCCTCACAAGGCAAGATTACAATGTAATGGAGGCCATGGTGTCCAAACGAGCACAAGTTGCTCAGTTCGTCGACATTCTTATACACAAGTGAGTACAGAATCTAAAAATATGCCAGTTTATTTGATTGGATGTGTCACACTCTGGAGAAAGTCGCAAAGGCAAAATGTGCGGGGTTTTATTAAAAGAAAGGCAGACTGTTGAGCAAATAGAGCAAAACGCTTAGTATATACAATGGGAAGTATTAGAATTCTGTATGCTGGAGAAACCTACGTGAAATCCTGCTTTCAATGCTTTCTCAAGTGTCAATATTTGTTTGAATTCCTTGTGTAACAGAGACAACAGAGCTTTGGACGCAATGATCACGTACTTAGAAAAAGAAGGAGAATCCTCAGCCTTGGTGTTCCGTTTGAAAAATGCCCGTGCAAAGATTACATCTCAGAACATATTGGAAGAGAGGAGCGTCAAGGTCGTATCTCCGAATTCCACGACTTCGTCATCATCTTCGTCGTCTTCCTCACTCAATCAAACTTTCAAACTCATCGATCCATCAGATTTCACATGTAAAAACCTGAAACCTAAGAAAATGAGTTTTTTTATACCCATTAACTTTCTTTTTGCCGTGGGCAAGGAAAAAGAAAGTTTATTTTTCCCACTGAAGGCGAGAGCAGATCGAGTTGAGTTGAGCGTGGGCGGTGTGTTGCCAATTGCGTTGAAGCTCGTCACAGGAAACCATGTTAGAGAATTCAGAATTGGCCTTTTTTGCTTCACGATGACGATTTTTTTTCGGTTTCCTTCTTCGACTTCGTCATCATCTTCGTCGTCTTCCTCACTCAATCAAACTTTCAAACTCATCGATCCATCAGATTTCACATGTAAAAACCTGAAACCTAAGAAAATGAGTTTTTTTTTATACCCATTAACTTTCTTTTTTGCCGTGGGCAAGGAAAAAGAAAGTTTATTTTTCCCACTCAAGGCGAGAGGAGATCGAGTTGAGTTGAGCGTGGGCGGTGTGTTGCCAATTGCGTTGAAGCTCGTCACAGGAAACCATGTTAGAGAATTCAGAATTGGCCCTTTTTTGCTTCACGATGACGATTTTTTTTCGGTTTCCTTCTCCGGAAAACTCTTTCCTGACCTGACTCTTCGGGCAAAATGGTTTAAGGTTTTAAGACTTTCGTCCTCGTGTTGTAAATGCATCTGTCAGTGTCTTTTATATAAAATGTCTTGAAAGTGAGTGTGGAGAAAGCATTAGAACATATTATAATTTCCCATGCACTAGGTTCCTTATATGACTGTATTAAAAAGACAGCAGCTTTCGCTTTCGCTCTCACTTTTGCATTCATGAGAAAGTCTTTAGAATCCACTTTCTCTCCGGGTGAACTTCAACTTGTCCCTGAAACTTTTCTCGTGCGCATCTGCATTTCGCATTTGAAAGGATGTTTTCTCTCATCTCCTCTGATCTTTGTCTTTGTTCCCCTTCTTTTTTGTGAGTGGAGGGAACAGTTAGAGTACTCGATTAGTAGGACGTGTATTATACAATTTTCTCTGTTTCCAGTGACAGAGGATGGGGCTGCAGTGGTGCAGAAAGTAGTGAAAACCCGGAGAAGATTTCTCTTTCCTGAAAAATGGGCTGGAGTCGTGGAAAGTATGAATTCACTGGATGCAAGCGACCAAGCGCACCTCAACAACCTATGTCAAGAAGAAGGTAATTGGGATGACGTGATTGCCAACACGCTCCAACGTTGGATGATGAAAAATGGAAAGAATGCCACTTTCTTCAGTCTCGTCGGTGTCTTCCAACAAGTACATCTTAACGACATTGCAGGTTTTCTCCTCATTCCTTTTCCTTCTACGAAATTCCGGAACATTGATATGTAGGCCGGAACACCAAAATTGTTGTGCTTGCATCCCAGCAAACATGGGATACTGACAAAACATCATTAAATTTGCACATTCTTTTCTCCTACTTTTTTTTTCTCAGATTTGCTCTTGGAACACAAAGATGAAATTTACAATTCCAGCAAACAGTCCCTCCAGCGTCTCAAACTTCACTGGAAACATGGTGGAAACGCTTATTTTCCCAATACCGTGCATTCTTTTGACGTCCAGTATATTTAATAATACCAACTTTGCTTTCTTTGAATCCTTTACTTTTTTATGTAAAAAATCTTTTCTCATTATCCTTCACGTTTCATGTCTCGTTATGCTTGAATAAATACCACGAAAAATGCTTCTACATTCTTAAGTTCTTGTGTCTTTCAAACAATTCTGAAACCTACGTTCCGAAGTTTCGTCGCAATTTTGTCAGTTTTTCATCCATATCTCGTCTGTATGACGTCTGACACAATCTTGTGCACAGTATATTTTGCAGCAGTTTGTCATATCATTTACGATTCATGGAGATTTGTGTCAACTCACTGCCAAAGGCAATACTATAACAAGCATACTAACTTACTAACGTATACGTTTCTGGTTTCCCGACTTTGAGCATTCCAAAGGTAATTCCACCTTACATTTTACATAACACAGGATAAGAATACCCGGTTCAAGTCTACCCGGTTTCCGTCCTTTTTTCCGTTCCTATCCTACTCAATGCTCCCGTTTCCGCTTACTCTTGTGTTGTCCTACATGCATACTAAATTCATAAATGAAGTTGAAGGACTCATGAATATGAATGCGAGGAACATACCATTTTGATTCCAGACAACGGACTCCAGGCATCACCATATAAGGACAATTCAATGACTGAATAGATGATTTGAAAATATGTACATAGGTTATCTTTTCCCTTGGATCTTGTAACACAAATGACTCAACGTATACAAAAAAAGGAAAGACGACGTAAAGTCGACATTTTATAGCTCAAGTCGTTGATTTTTATGAGATTCGTCCCTTTTGTCAAATGTGTGGGACACGGAGACCGGAGGCTATCTCGAAGACGACAAAACGATGACTTTCAGTCCAACATGTGCCGTAGCGTTATTCACCAAGTCTCATACACAATAATCTCACATTATGATTATGAATGATGGAAAAATTCAGTATTGAACAGGTTCCTAATGCTCATTTTCGTGTTCTATTGTGCTCGACTCGACTCTTTCTCGAGAAATGTGAATAGAATGGAAAAAGTTGTATGGGTCTGTGACGTTTGTGTCATTGTGTCATATTGCGACACTCATTAGGCCTAAAATTCGTTGGACAGCCTGAATGCTTACAGCTTGACACACATAATTTGCCTTTCAATTTCCGTTCTTTCGGTAGTCTGCGTTGGCGTGTGAAAATAAATGTGCTCATTTCCTAACCCGTTACGCTTTATACGATTACTTTGGGCGTTCTGACGATTCTGGAGTGAATGAAAATCCCAGTTCCAGGTGAAAATGACGTGTTTCGGTATTTCTCTTCATTTCCCCCTATGCTACATTCCATTAACTGGATAACTGTCATTTGCGCGTGGGTGGACAAGCGGACGTGACGAAGTCAAATGTCAACGTCATTTGAAATAATTTTGAATTACATTTTCTAACGAGTTTTATTTTAAAAAAACCAGATAGTTTCACAAAATTTTTTCCTCTTATGTTTCTGTTTCTACAGGTAATAATACACAGGTTCTACAAAACGTGTAAAAAAATGCAAAAATTGCTTGTTTAAAATACGAACTTACAATTAAATTAATTACAATTTACAGGTTAATGAATTTTCAAAACGACTTCCGTCGACATCACACACATGCACACACACTTACAAATTGTATTATTAGCATCACGTTTTGCGCTTTGTCTCTTTTTGTATCGTAAAATTCCATTATAATTAAAATTATAGTCATTGTTGACTAAAAGTTTCATGGCTAAAAATAATCTAGTATTTAAAGTTCAGTCGTTTCCAGATGTTTTTTGAGAATGAGGCACGTGTTGTTTCCATCCAATCTTTGTTGTTGGTACATGAGATTCCGATGGAACGTTCGGTTGAGGTCATTTCGTCGACAGATCTCAGCGTCGGATCCCACGAAACTCCTCATATGGGATGATGGTGGAGACGCAGATTCCGTCGCGATCGCATTTTCATCCAACGAATCCCTGGCATCTGAGTTGTCGCTATTAACAAAAGGAGCAACGTGAGTTTCGAAATGCGTGTTCTCCGATCATTTATCAATGTACAATATAAAAGCAAATCAAAAACAACATCATTTCCGATACATTTGTGTTCTTATCGCAATCACCAGTCTCAAAATACCCATGAACCAATACCGATATTTACAATGTATACAAGGCATTAAAACAATATATACATTTTCTAATAAATGTCCGTCACCAAAAAGGCAAAACCCAAACCGTGCAAAAATCCCTTTTATTCACTGTACAATATTAGTAAACAAAAACATCCCGACTATTAATTTTATATACAGTTCTTGAAAATTTAATTAGTAATTAATTAATGGTTCGCCACAACGCACTACCTGAGAGTATCATCTTTGTACCAATTATTGTGGTATGCTTGCATCCAAATTGGATTTGACCCTTCCACACTATGAACATTTGTGTTCGGAACATTTCCAGTGCGTGGAATGATTGTGGAATTTGAGCCTGGAAGGTTCAAAACATGGAAAAAATCATCAAGCATTAATTTAATAAGTTAAAATTAATTTATTTAGATTTTTAAATTAAATTATACATGCGCACTTGGTTATTATAAAAAGTGAGCAGAGCAACAGCAAGGCTATACTACGTTTTAAAATTAAGTTTTGGAAAGGTTGTTGTACTATCAATCTGTAAAATCACATCTTTAGATTTTAATAAGGAAGGAACTATAATTAAAAAACAACTGACCATAAGCATTGACAGTGGCAGCCTTGAGTTGTCTTTGGTACTTGGCTCGTTGTGCAAAACACAAAGAGATGACAACGAGGAGAACCAAAGCCAAGAATAGTGCAGTTCCAGCAGCATAGACAAGGAAGAGATTCCGGGTATCCTCTTGACCTTTGGCAGCTAATGTATAGGAAGAGGCTTGTGTGTCCAAAACGTTGAAATCTTTGAAGAGGCTATCCAATTCCTCGATATTGAGGTCAATCAGCTTGAGTACTTGATCCACTTCCAAAACGGCATTCTGTGAAGGATGAACCAGATGGATGTAAAAGTCAGTTTTGGTCTTGTCCACGGACCCATCCCGATTCTCATGGTACTTGAAATTCTCATCCACGTTCACGATGACTCCAGTCACATTCGCCAAAGTGCGAGTAAAAATGTCCACGTGTTGGCGAACTTCTAATGGGTTCATTCGAACCACAATTTTCACTTTTTGGTCTTCTCGAAGGAGATAGATGAGGGCTTTGGCCTTGTCATTCAGCCCTTGTGTATCGTTCACACCCAGAGTGAAACTGAAGTGTCCTTTCATGTCGGGTTGTGGATCAAAGTTGAGACTTAAAGCTCCTGTGGTCGGGTCCATGTTGAACAATGGATTGTCGTTGTTAATTAAATGGCTCAACCCTTCTGACAAAGACATCGTGATCGGAGGAATGATGTAGTATTTCAGCCGAGCATTCAAACCAGAGTCCATGTCTGTGGCAGTTACTCGCATAAACTCAGTTCCGTAGTCTGTGCTTGTGGAGACTCCTCCAGTGAAGATTTTCCGGGTGAAACGAGGGCTGTGAAAACCGACGAAACCATATGAATTACGTCAGTACATTTACTATTTAGTGGAATCAGACCACAAAGAAAATGAGGACAGCTTCAGCTTCCATTCATTCCTCACGTATTTCATTCCATACAGAAGGACACCAGGACACAAGGTTTCTGTACAACCGGCTAAAACCGGAATCCGAAATACCCTAAGCCTGCCTCACCACAACAAGGCTTTTCCATTCTAAAGATTTCTGGACTCATTCACACAAACAAGGCTTTTGTGCCAAACTTGAGTTCTGAGAAGGGAGGAGGAAGGAAACAATGGACCAAAGCTAAAGAAAGTTGGACTTGAAGGTTTGGACTTGTAGAGTATAAAGCTTAAATAATCTTAAAAACTCACGGGTTATCATTGACATCGTCGACGTTGACTGTCACCTTCAACATAGACATCTTGTCCACGACAGCAGTCCTGCCTTCTTGGTGACAATTCTCCGTGGCCATTACGGTGAAAGAATGATTGTTTTGTTTTTCCCGATCAAGACGGACTCGAGCTGTCAAGACATGCTTGAGAGGATCCAGTGAAAAGACTTCCGTTGAATTCCGAGAGTCCGGAAGGATGAAGTAACAAACTTGAGACGACCTTCGCTCTTCTTCATCTTCATCATCGCGCTCGATCGTCGATGGCAATTCCACACGCTCCTTCCCAGGACTCACATTCTCTGCAAAATTAATCGCATTGTCTTATACTGAGTCAACTTTCTCATTCATTTTGTGTCCTTGAGTGTCAAAATCATTATCATCATCAGTTATCAACTTATCACAATGCAATCGAATGCATTTGACAGCTGAAAACCCTCGTTTTACCATTCCTGTATCTAACGCCGTATATTTTCTGATTGAGTTTCTACTGGAAACTTTAAGATGTAATATCGATAGATACACTTTTACCTAAGACTTCCAAGATTATCTTCGAATGTAATAAAGTAATAATCAATAATAATTAATTTAGTTTTTGTTTTATGATGACAACATTAGAAGTGACTCAATGTGCCGTCATTCACAGTGCCATAATTGCATGTGGAGCCTACACCATTGTTGAGTTCTTCAGAAGCTTCATTTTGGTATTAATGTTAATCCCATTTTAGAAAATGAATTTTATGAAATATATCCCGGAATGATTTACGAAACTCCGTTTTTTTAGTGTACAGGAAGGAGTATGGAACCAACAATATACCATCGCGATGTCCTCATGTCCGAAGGCATTTCGCCCATGTTGAACTGGATCAACAGAAACGACATCGTCATCGCTGAATCGCCTACGGCCAATGACAAACTCATTTGCAAACGCGTAGTTGCTCTACCTGGAGACAAAGTTGTCTACCGTCGTTACACAATGCTTGTAAATGCAAAACTTAATGTAACTGGTCTGGAGGGGAACTCGGTGGAAAATGCGTCATTCACAAATTATATCATTCATTTTTGTATTGTTTTTTTATATCAAAAAGGTACCCGAAGGACATGTCTGGCTGGAGGGCGACAACAAAAAGACGTCAAAGGATTCAAGGGATTACGGCCCTGTTTCTATGAACCTTCTGAGACGTCGTTGTTTTGGGAAAATGTGGCCTAAATGGCAATTTGGATTGAATAGTATTGCTTCATGATTCCATCGTCTCAGAAAAATAATACGGAATTTCATTGTACTCCTAGCTCTGGAATCTTCGGAAACCTTGGCCATTTGACCTTCTTGGTTTTCTTCGGTGAAAAAAATTGTTCAAGTGAAAAGAATAAGATAAATTCGTTGTCGACAATCGTATTTTGGTATTGCATTTACTTTCACATGTCTAAAAATAGACACCTTTTTGCTTTCTGAGAAAGCAAAGACTGCGTCGCATGAGTCGCATCTCAAATTCCTCAAGGCTAGAAAGTACGTACGACCTTTTCACAGAATACACATTCAAGGGAACTAGATCTTCATAGAGAAAAGGAAACTGTGAACTTGGAACTTGAAAGATGACTTTGGCATTTATCGCACCTCGTCATGTGAGAAGAATTTCCAATTTCCATTAATTTCAGTCATAAAATATCTTTCATCTTTCATCATCCAGTGAAAATAAGTTGATCATACCTGTCAAAGTCACGTTGAAAGTAGACTTGGGAAACTTTGGAGTAAAGTCTACATTTTTGACTAGAATGGTCAGGTCCAGCTCTGAAGACAGCGGAGTTGGAACTCCCAAATCGTACGCTTCCACGCGAATCTAATCCAGAAAAGAAAGTCAAAAAAGTTTTTTTTTGAAAGAAAGTATAGAAGGAACCTAAAAAAGGAAGAAAAAACGGATGCTTTCTGAAAAGACATGATGAAATGGTCTAAAAGACTGTTATATACGTATATGAAGGTTCTCGAGCGTTGTCTTGTGTAAAGACTCGAAGACTATAAAAAAGTGCAATGTGCTCATTTTGGGACTATTTGACTTACATGGTACAATTTTTGGCGTTCTCGATTGAGTAAGTCTGCCAAGGAAATGACGCCGGTGGTTGCATTGATGTGGAAAGTCTTCCAGTGTCCCGAGAGATCTTCACGAAATCGGTAGCGAACCACGCCATTCTGGCCAATATCCGAGTCCACAGCTCTCACTTGAATGATGGACGAGCCAATAGTCGTGTTCTGCTTGAAAAACATCATCATTTTCTTAAAAGTACTCCGCTCGCTCATAAATAAAGGAAGAAAATTCTGGAAAAACCCAGTTTTCCCAGAATATGCTGTATTTGGGTCATGGGGACTTTGCCCTACGTTTTCATACCTCGGGTACTTTGAGAGTAAAATTTTGAGTAGGATTGATAAATCTGGGTTTGTTGTCGTTGTAGTCATTGATGGTAATGCAAAAGTCCTTGGCAACTTTGTTGGGTGGGACTCCTCCGTCTTGCAAGAGCACTCGTACAGTATAATTACCATAATATCCTTTGAGAGATCGAGCTGGCTGGAGTTTCGCTACGTTTTTCCCTTGCTCTAATTTGAACAGATTCAACTCGTTCCCAGATATGATTTTGAAAGTAATCCAGCCATTTGGAGTGTTCTCGTCGTCCGCTGTGGATCATGTTACATTTTATTATAAAGACCATGAGCTTCAGTTCCAATTCCAAACTCGAAGAGAAAGTCGTTTTCCCTTTCTTTGTAAGCGGGTTTAACGTTTATGACATGACATTAGTCACTCACCGTCTTTAGCTCTAATTGTCGTAATTGCATCCTCGTGAAACTCCGTTACTGAGCTACAAGCGGAGGAATCAGCTGTGTCGTCTTCCAAAAATTCTGTAATGTTCAAAATTTCAATATGAACAGTGTTTTAAGCCAATTTCTTTGAAATTGAATTGTATTCTTGAGTTTTTGACAAGTCAGCATAAAACTTTGAAAATTAGGAAATGTCCTTGTGCCTGCTCGTGTACTTACCAGGACTTTGATCATTAATGTCAGAAACCATGACGGTAATCTGCTTGAAGGCATTGCGACTTTCACCAGTGGCATAGCCAAATCGAAAATTGTCATAGGCTTGAACGACGAGGAGAAAAGTGGCCTGTTCTTCCCGATCAATTGGCTCGGCTACGCGAATCGTTCCTGTGTCTGGATCCACGAGAAACTTTCCCATGGACGACTTCCTATCGAGGAGATAAGTGATTTTCCCGTAGTTACCCACGTCCGCATCTCTTGCTTCCACTTTCGTCACGACCGTTCCCACTGCTGCATCTTCTCGCACCGTAACATTCGACACAGTGTCGACAAAGGTTGGCTATTTGGTAAAAGAAACACGTGCGTTACACACTCAGGGAATTGAGTACATGCCTTCAGGGATTCAGACGGCATGACACTTTACTTTTAGCAATATACGAAAAGAGGAAAAAGCTCTATCTTTTTTTCGGTCTGCCATGTCTGCAGAATCCTCAGACGACGGAACGGAAAAATTCAGAGGAAGTAGGAAAAGGTGCCGGGTAGTCGGGTACGAGAAGAAAACCTATAGGCTATACAAATGGCTATATATAGCATAATTTGGAAAGTGTACACAAGGAACCGTGATATGGATAAGGCTGGAATTCATAAAATAGCAAACACCACAAAGTAGGTTGTATAGGTTGCCAGTTGAGAGTGTTCGACTTGCGACTGCGACTATGTGGTACTTACATTATTGTCATTCTCATCCAACACGCGAATGTTGACTTGAGCCATAGCTGAACGTTGTCTCGGCACAGTGCCGGAGTCTTCAGCGACTACAGTGAAATTGATCCAGTCTCGAACCTCCCGATCAATCTTAGCGAACACTTCGATTATGCCAGTATCGGGATCAATCCTCAAGGGAAACAGTGTCCTATCCCGATCGTTCTTACGGGGCAAGAGGGAGTATCTGATAGATTTCTCAAGATCCGCATCATCCGCTGCCACAGTCAACACAACAGTGCCATCCTTAGCGTTCTCAGGGACTGAAGCCATATAAGGATCGGAGCGAAAAACAGGGTCATTATCATTGACGTCGTCAATGGTTAGGAACATAGTTGCAGTGGCCGCTTGCTTTCCGTGCTCAGCAGCAATGTCCTCAACGGATAGACGAAGACGAACGGATTCCATGTACTCACGATCCAGTTGACCTAGCACTTTGAGGATCCCTTGCACTGAATCCATTTCAAACAACTTTGACAAATCCATTTCTTTTAGTAGACGTCCGTTTTCATTCCTAGCTTCCGAGCGGTTGAAATCAATGGTGTAGCGGAGAGATGCAGTTCCATCGGGATCCAAAGCCTGCACCTGAGCTATGTAATGACCTTTCGGAGAGTTTTCCAATACGTTCGCATGGTAAGCTCCAGCAACTTGGTCACCACCGTTCACTTCATTGAACATGAATTTCGGACTCTTATTGTTCACGTCGATGAGGGAAATGTTGACTACACACAGGTCGTTACTCCTTTTCCCACCACCGTCTAAAGCAACAATCTCCAATGTGTGGTATGCTTTTTCATTGTAGTCCAAAATGGCACCGGAGGCTAAGCTAATGATCCCTGACTCGGGATCTATGAGGAACTTGTCCTGAGCACCTCGCTCAATTCGATAAAACACTCGGTTGAACGGTGACGAGCCATCGTCATCCGTCGCTTCAACACGTACAATGCTCGTTCCTCCGGGTGTATCCTCGCGAACGATCTTTTGATACAAGTTTTGGATGAACTCAGGCTGTCAAAATGTTAAACAAGAGCCAAATTTAGTCACCACCGTCACCTTCACACCAAATTGACGTCAATTCTAACTAAATTTCATCAATTCAACGTGTCGCCACACAATAACCCGATTATACGTCACTATAAAGAAAACGTCATTAACATTTAATGTCGATCCCAAAAAAAGATTTGCCCTTTACCTCAAAATCATTTTTGTCATGAACGAAAAGTGAGAGAAAGCTGAGGGAAAACTGTGGAGGGTTTCCAGCGTCCATGGCTCTCAAAGTAAAGTTGACTCTGCGAACATTGCTATTCGGATTTTGCATGGATGGTGGAAGTTTCTCAAAATCGACCGGGTTTGCCACTTTCACTCTTCCTGATAGACTGTCTACTTCCAACCATCCTTCTTCATTCCCAGCAATAATGGAATAATGGACTTCACTATTTACAGTTTCTGAACAAACATTAAAACAATCCATTTTTTAGAAAAAAGCTCCATGTTGCATCCTTTATGGAATCTAACTCAATTTAACTCATGGTTAAGCTGAAGTTGTAAGTAAACATGAAAATGAAAGGGAACCTTTCAAGTCGTTGTCTCTAGCTTGAATCCTCAAGGGCGACACGAACTCATTCTCATTTTCAAAGAGCCTGGCTTCATAGCGGGATTGGAGGAAAACCGGGCTGGAGAAATGACAGGAAACGACATACAAGACCGTTAGTGCAAGATTCATTTACTTTATCTTTCTCATTTTCCAATTAGAATGCTCCCAAAGAGAGAATGCAAATGCAAGGAATGCATTCATTCTGCAATGTGCAATTTCTTATACGAAAAGCGGACTTACGCATTGTCATTTTGGTCGATTAAGATGAGATTTATTGAGGCCGTATTCCTATCACAAAAGGCAATAGAAAGTTTTTTATCAAAAGGAATCCGAAATCCGAGGAACACGGGAACACCAAATGAATTCAAGATCAAAGGAAAACAAAGGCGCATTGTAGCAGCGCATTGTACAACTTATACAACTACTTTTTAAAAAGGTCAATCGGGAACTCGACAAAAACTTTCATCTCAGGATTTCAAAATTTTATAATCCTCAGATAACAGTTTTTGTCTGTTTGTATTTCGACTTTTATTAGGTTTTAGGTTCTCAGAAGGTTTTTGAGGTTTTTATTCGTTTTATTGTTTTATAGGGAATTATAGTAAAAGTGCAAACCTGTTTCCTCTCCCGCCATTGTCTTGAGCTTCTACTGTTAAGTAGTAAACTGGGCTGAGTTCTCGATCCAGTAAACTTTTCTCGGATTCTTTTACGGTTATGACACCCGTGACCGGGTCCAAATGCAGCCTAATGAACAAGACACGAGATGAAATATAAAATTTTACTTCAATTTAACAACTCAATAAAATCCGGGCTTTGAGCTTTCAAAAAGAACCCAATTCCCTTACTCATTTGCAATAGAGCCCGTAAGGGATGTGTAACGAATCCCGTCGGTCCCGAATTGCCCCGAATCTTTGTCTACGGCCCGGATTTGCGCTACTGTAGTTCCAGGTGGAGAACTCTCATTGAGCATGACATCATACACTTCCTTTTCAAATTCTGGAAAATTGTCATTAGCATCCCGTAACCAGATTGATATAGGGACTCTCGATTTCTTTTCTCCAGTCACTTCTTCAGCGATTAAACTAAAGTTGATTACTATTCATTAAAAAAAAGTCAACAAATTATTCGAACTTGTATCTTTTTCAATTTTTCCAAAAATCTTAAAATCATTCAAAAGCCGTTGATTTATGTAATAGTAGAACTTCTGACTTTACCTTTTAACCTTTCAAAATCCAGTCTGGCAGGATTTTTTACTCTAATTAAGAAAGAAACTTGATTAATTCCTTGGGATGGTGTGACTTCAAAAACGCCCCCGTCTCCTTCTGTCGATAACCGGAAAGTTCCATTCAATCCCTGTTTTCAAAAAATAATAATAAATGTTCCGACATATTTTTGAATTTTTTTCTAAAACTCTTTTTGAAACAAGAGCAAAAACGTCATAAATCTCAAATAATGTGAACCCATTTGAAAAACAATGAACTTTTGTTTTCCTTTCTCCAAAGTCGCTTCCCATAAAAAAACATACAAAAGGCTTGAGAATGAAGAGGAACAAGACGAAATCTCAGTAAATCGACATTTTTCGTTTCACATTTGACATGCCAAAAAAATTCCGAATACCCTTTTTTCCTTGTTGTGTGGACCTGAAAACTTCAACTCACTCGACAACTCATCGCAATGTTTGTTCTCTTTTCATGATGTTTTTTATGTCGGAATTTTGCAATCGGTAGCACTTTGCATGGAATTCGCATGGAATTTGTCCATTGTTTTCGATCGAGTCACCTGCTGCGCGAAGGAATTCCACTTTTGCCTAACACCAATCAACTTTGACTTTAGTTCCGGTCAATCCGGTTTTTTTAAAGGATTTTTGTTCCTTTGCTCCTGGACTTTTGAAGGAATGACTTTGTGTAATTTTTGCATTTTAGTCGATGAAACCATAGTCAAAACTAATTAATTAGCTAATTACTATTAAGACTGCGTAATAACTTTTGTACATAAAAGGAGTACAGGAAACTGACCAAATCATGGTCGAAGCACTCAGGAACTGAATCTCCTAAGAAAGTGACAGGAACGTCCGTAGGGCTGTTTTCTACTACTTCAGCCAAATATGACTTGCTTCGGAAAGTTGGTCTGAAACAGAAAAAAATCATAAAAGTTGTCAACAATCAAAAATCCGCTAAAGGGAAGGTTCGTTAATTAATTGAGGTTACTTAATTAAAGCAAACATGGATTTTTAATTAGGATTGGATGAAAATTTATAAGCGCACGTACTTTTCATCGTTCACATCCGTGATGATCACTGTGGTCTCAGTGGACACGGATGGTTTGGGTGAAACTTTACTTTGTTCTGTAGCCTGAAAACAGGAAAAAATATACACTTTTTGAAAAAACGGTCAAAAATGAAGGCGTGGGATACACTTTATGATTTTTTTTTGGGCGGGGGGGGGGAGATATAAAGTTTACGACAGAAGTAAGGGCAAACAAGATCTAGATTTTTGATTGTGATCCAATTAAGTTCACGACATAAGGAAGGTGAACCATACTCACCGAACCATCGTCATGGGGTGCAGGTGAGCATAGGATATTCAAGATCAGAACACAAAAACACAGTTTTTGGCGGACTCTGAGTTTTAATAAGGCAGTAGGGAACACCAAAAGGATTGATGTCAAACTTACCACAATCTGCAAAATGTACGAGCCTCCAAGGGCATTTTCGCGGTCAAGTGTGGTTTTCGTAAAGACAATGCCGGACTGTGGGTCCACCCCAAAAACATCGTTATCATTCAGGAGACTGTACTTGATCGGATTGTTGATTCCTCTGTCTCCATCAATTGCTCGAACTGTGTGTGTCATGCAAAAATATTAAATTGAAAGATATCATTTCACTAATCCCGTTGCAAATACCAAGCGCAAAAAATGTACACAAGAACATATCCTAATGCAAATTCCAAATCATTCATTTTTACATTAAATGTCTTGTCTCTGTGTGTGTGCTCATTGCCTCTGCTCGGGGGCATAATGAGAATCATTCTTTCATTTTCAATCACGCAAAAACCACAATGAGGAAAGGATCAAATCATCATCAAACTGATCCAAAACTTTTGCATTTCATTTCCCTCGTTGCTTTGGAATGTTTGAATTTAATTGACTCAAAAAAATGATTGATTTCGTATTTCCAACATCCATTTTTTTCTAGAATGCGAATGAACTTGCCTTGCAAAACGTATGTGGACGGAGGGACGTCTTCCCGCAATCGCGTCACAGGCGGTACCGACACAAACAAAGGAGGCGAATCTTCCACATCTTTAACTTGAATTACAATGGCAGCCGTGGCCGTGTTAATCTATAAACGAATAATTACGCCGTTCAAATATCCAATTGATTAGTAAAATTATGGCAATAATTAGTAAAACATTCAAGATCAAATCATGACGAGTTGAAGTTCATACTTGAGATTCAGATTCAGCTCGGTCTTGAGCCAAGACGCGGACTTGATGTAAGAATTTCTTCTCGTAATCCAAAGGTTTGAGGATTTTAAGAACACCTTGTCCATTTACAGTGCTGATGCTAAATGTGTCTTCATCTCCGGGTTCGGTTTGCAATTTGTAAACGACCTAGACATGATTAACGCATTAGAGATTTTGGAAAATTGGAATCTTAATCTTAATCTTTAACCAAAATAAGTAAGGCTATTCATTCAACCTCTAGTAATAGTTTAACCCTTAAAACACATTAAAACAAAAAATGTCACCTGGCCGTACGGTCCTTCATCCCTATCCGTGGCTTCTAAAGTTGCCAAAACTTGTGGGACATGGCCATTTTCAGGAACTTTTAATGTTGACTGGTATGACTTGAAGACAGGCCTTGGAAAAAAAACACAAAATGTCACATTTTTTTGGTCACATCGAAATCATTGATCATTCACTCTTGTTGATACCAAATGTGATAGAACGAATGTGTCAACAATGAACCGTTAGGAGCATTCGCACATTACGCATTTGACTCGCTGCTCAACGGACAGTGAAATCGATACCGGCTTCAAGAATGTGAATTAATGTGTGAGGTCTTACGGATTATCATTTTGGTCCTCTACAAGGAGCAAAAGGCTTTGAATGACAGGTTCGGTCAATTTCCCATCGGTTAAAGTCAGAATGATCATGTACTCGTCTTCCACCTGCAATAAGAAATCAGGAAGCAAGTTTTAAGTTCAAGATTTTGAGCAAACTTCTTTTCCCATTCTTTTCCTCATCTCTTTCTCTCAGGAATTGCATTGTGGAATCTAATGCTCATGAACTTGTCTGTCCGCTCCTGTTGTTGTTACGCCTGGCTTGATGCATGTTTCGTGTTGTCTACTTTGTCTTTTTCTGTGGTTTTCTTCGGTACCGAAGTCAGACGTTTTTTTTACCTTGTCGTGCACTAAAGTTGCACTTTGCTCTTTTGAGTGTCCTAACTGAATTGAAAAACATTAAAACCTTGCATTTGCAGTTGGCACTGAAGATTGTGAAGATACCTCCCTTTTTTGGCTTGTCAAGCGTCACCACAGTTGGAGACGACATTGTAATGGAACACATGATGTTAAACAGCGAAAAATTGCGGTGTCTTTGTTAGTCCATGTGTGCAAAAATTTCATGTTTGTGCTTTTATTAATCCTGCATTTGAAACCCGTCGGATTTCCACCGACTCAGGTTTCTTCATCTTCCCAGTTTCCATATTTGCTTATGTATGCTGTGACATTTTGTTTGTTATTTGTCACTTATGATTTTGTCGAATTGTCAAGAAAAAAGCGTGACACATGACAAAGCAGGATTTGAAGACCTCACATGACGTTTTCGAATTGTGCATCCTTTTTTCACGTGTGTGACGTAAAAGGATGAAGTCAGAGTGTGGTTTTGGGGATAGGATAATCTGGAAATCAGAAATTCACAAATGCCAATCAAGCGGTAAAGATACACAGTATAAGATTTTTTTTTTGCGAAAAAATGTGATATCTCATGTTTCAACAAAGGAAATCTCCCAAGGCAAATTCCAGGAGAGCTAAAATAGTCAAAATGGTCCTGCTGAGAAAAAAACTTTAATCTTTTCATCTCATGTGAAATAAAGCGCGAATGCTGAATGCTCATTCATCATCAAGAATCCCTGATTTTTTATACCGAGTCTCATTCTCGGAAAATGCGTTTTATAGCTGGTCTTTCGAGACATTTTGGTCAGTGAGGGATCAAAGCTGAGAGATTGAGTCCAAAACCCAAATTCAATGGGCAAATGACCAAAATGCCATTCAAGCTGAAGAAAATCCTCTTAAGTCTTAACGGAGAAAAGTCCTAGTGGAAATTGGAAATCCGAGTCCACGCAGTCCAGCAGACCAGCTTTATTTGCTAAGCCAGCAGTCGTGATTTCATCTGGCTTTTCTTTTGTTTTAACTTTGGCTTGTCTTTTTGCTGTGAGAATGACCTTTTCAGAAAACCAAGGAAATGAAAGGAGGTTTCATCTGTCCGTTTTCAAGACACTTTATAATATTTTGCCAAATGAATTTATTAAATGATCGCTGTTGAAGTTTTAGATTAATAAGTTAATGTGTAAGCAAGTAAGCATTGACTAGAATGAAGTCCATCAGAGTTTTGTGAGCTCAGAGTTGAGATTGAGACTAAAACTCGGTGAAGGTAAAAAAAATACAGTTTTTTATATCGTGTTGATCTGGTCAGAGAGAGAAAAAGTCCTTTTGTGTTGAGAAGTGGAAGCAAGCTTGAAGAAGATGCTCTTTTGAATAGTGAACCTCCAACTGTGCTGTCTCTCATGACTGTGTGAGAATCCTATGCTTGTGAAGTCAGACGACTTCCAAGAAAAGGAGTTTTCAGAACCGCAGATTTCCTTCGGATGAGCTTTTGAGTATCACAAAAAAATTTCTTGTGCCAAAGCAAAGCGGTGCATTTTCTAAAGAAGCAAAGACGCGTCGTCGTCTTTGCTTTGCTCTCAAGTCTCAACTCCCAGTCTTTTCAACCAACTCTCAAAATGTTGATTTTGAGGAGGAAGACTTGCCTTTTGCATTTTATACTGACTTTTTACGTTTTTTCTTCGTTTTTATGACTCTGACTGACTGAGTCTCAAAAATGTTTTTTTTTTGTTAGAGGAGAAAGCTACAATTTTTCAAAGATACGGAATTTTAGTGTGAGTTTGGATGGATCATGAAAAAAGTGCAGGCTGGCCAAAAAAAGATGAGCTTGTGGACAAAGATAACAAATTCATTCTGTCTTTTCCAGTATATCTTTTCTCATGCTTCTCCGTACTGTATTTTAGTGCGATTTCCCTGAATGCATCGTTAGTTTTGCGTTTCTCGACTCTAACAACTCATTTGCAGGTTCATTTTACACGAAAAATGGGTCCTGAGGGAATTTCTTCCTACTGCGCGAAATCTCCGAATTTCCCTCATCATCATCAGCCTGGTTTTGAAATTGAGATGCACAAGTTTCAGGTGTGTTCCTCAGTGTTCCCGAGTTGAAATGATTAAGTATCAAATGTCTGTCTTGAAATGCTCATGGTTCTCATCCTGAAATGTGAGCAAAGAGAATGCTTTAATGCATCCTCCGTGCTAGGTTTGCGGTGGGCCCTACAAAATGATCCAACATAAACTTCTTCCCGTCGTGGTCGGTCTTTCGAAAAAGGGACACGGTGTATCCAAATGGGCGGACAAGTCTACGCCAAACCTTCTCCATCCTCCTTTTCGGACTGAAAATGACTCACAAAAAAAGAACGAGAGCAAAAGGAAAGGAGTTTAATGGTCTCGATTGCCGCTTTTCATGTGTCCTCTCCTCGTCTTCGTCATCATCATTTGTCTTTTCCAACGTTTGCCTTGTGTTTGGGTCTCGATGAGTTTCTGCTAGTAAAGTTGGCAAAATAAATCAAGGAAAAGGCTATTTTTTTCTATGGGAAAAGTCACTTTTTTCTCACACACAACCCAAAAAGCCACGGTTTTGTGTCGTTATATGAAGTCCTAAGTGGCCTCAACTAACAAACGCACAGGGACGTCGTCGTCGTCGGATCAAGTCTTTTATGTTCAGCACTTGAGTTTGAGCCCGAGACGGGCAATCAACATCCAAGTACAATTGCACCTTTGAATCTTGCTTCTGTCTCACTTGTCGACAATTCGACGATACTATACACACTTTATTTCAAAGTGATCTGTAACTTAGTCCAACATTTACAACCTCCACAAAGCTTCTTTACGTTTTACGAGTGTTTCCCTTGTCGCAATTTCAACATCGCATCCAGTCGACATTAACGCATTGCACTTTGAGTTCCCACTTCCCAGCATGGTTCCATTTTTTTACATTTTGTCCGAAACAAATGTTTTCAAATTAGGTTTTTCGTTTTTTGTTTTACAGTGGTTTTGAAAACTGTCCTGGATGTAAACAATCTAAAGTACATTTTAATGATTATTTTTAATGTGCACAAATCTCGTTTGTATTTGAGTGGTAGCGAAATCCAGAGCAGAGTGAGGTAAAAAAGCTTGTATTTTGCAATATTGGCAATCCCAGAAAACTGAGCATACAAGATCAAAAAAATGCTTCATTACTATTAAAATGTGGTGAAATTAAGGTAACGTGTCCTATAAAATACCCCGCCCAGGGAAACCTCAAGTGTATAATCAGTGTACTTCCCAGCATGGTTCCATTTTTTTACATTTTGTCCGAAACAAATGTTTTCAAATTAGGTTTTTCGTTTTTTGTTTTACAGTGGTTTTGAAAACTGTCCCGGATGTAAAGAATCTATAGTATATTTTAATGATTACTTTTAATGTGCACAAATCTCGTTTGTATTTGAGTGGTAGCGAAATCCAGAGCAGAGTGAGATAAAAAGCTTGTATTTTGCAATATTGGCAATCTCAGAAAACTGAGAATACAAGATCAAAAAATGCTTCATTACTATTAAAATGTGGTGAAATTAAGGTAACGTGTCCTATAAAATACCCCGCCCAGGGAAACCTCAAGTGTATAATCAGTGATAACATTTTTGGTGGATGCTTAATGGGCAATAATCAATCGATGATGATCATTTCTCATAAACAAGATGTATGCAAGTCAAATTGCCAGCTTTTTGAAGAGGATGCGCCAGCACGAATGAGCTTGCTGGATTTGTGAATGTGCTGTGAAAAGGTTGTTAATCTCCTTATTATTGCAAGTTGTGCCTTGTCTATGAACTCACTTCTAGTGCTTTTTTTGATACCATCAGCTTTATCCTATTCCATTAGATGATTTGATATTTCTTTACTTCTTGAATGCAAAAGTTGTTTTTTAAAAGATAGCTACTTAGAAAAGGCGGGTCGTCCGGTAGGTAACGTAAACCATTATAATTTAACAATTGCATAGTCAGAAAACTGGTTAAAAGAGCTTAGGTTTTGTGTCCACTGAGCACTAAACACCAAACTGAAACCACACGAATGGATTTTTTTTTCAAGTAGCAGTGGCTCTTTATGCGTAAATGAGAATTCCAGTCTGGTCAACTTCATTCACGAGCCTCTGGGGTTTGAAGAATTAAGAATGCTGCATGCTGTTAATAATAAACTCTTATTAAATACATTAAAGCGTTCCATAATTTAATCCTTTTTAATCGTCAAGAATCTCAAAAGTTGTTCTCGTCAAGATGCTGATTTGCTGATCATCGTGATTATCATAGGATGATTCTATAAGATGCACGATGCGGATTCTGTGCGTTGTGCACACCTGAAATCTGATGAAAATGACTAAGTGATGATGAACAATGTTGTTCGCTCATTACTGAAACCTATCAACAATGCAAGTTTTGTGAAAAACAAGAAAATTTTGGAAAGTTATTCAAATCCATTACCTCTCGATCGAGTTCCTTCTGAAGGTACAAGTGAGCTTCATCCCCACCAAGATTTTCTATTCTGAGAAGCTCATTGGCACTTTGTCCCCGGAGTCCAAATGTCAAAGGGTCACCATCTCCATCAAAACCCTTGAGTGTGTAAATGAGGCTGCCAACCGGAGTAGCTGGACCTTCTTTCAGTCTGAGCACAATTTCACTTTGGCCATCATTCAGAACAAAGTGCGGAAGAACATTCGCTCCACATTCCTTTGTCCAGAATACTAACAGGAAGAGCAATGTTGCGTTGATCACAAAGGATGAGGGATTCTTTATGGCATTTTTGCAAGGAACAAAGAAGTGACGAACGAAAGATGAACGCTGCCGAAGAACATTCTTCGGATTCCGATTTGGCATTGGGGATTTCTTTGTGACTTCCTCCTCTTCATTTGTCGTATTTGTAATCATACTTAAATTAGTACTTAGCAGTACACGACGGGATTCAAATTCGTCGACAGTGTCTTCTATGCTCATTTTATTCCGTTCTCGACGTCGTCGATGCATTTGGATGTCGTTAAACGGCATTTTGTGGAGTAGTTTCAATGTTTCAATTTGCCAATTTTTTCATATTATCTGAAAGTCATACAAAAAAAGTTTCAATTATGTGATAATTAATTTAATGTAAGTATTTATTGATAGATAGGTATGTATATCAATTTGGATGTGTACGTAATTCTGTACAATGTTAATCCTAAATTCAGTGATGGTCAGGGTCAGTCAATGGTCACAACTCATAAGTCATAAGTACCAATAAACGCGTTTGGTGACCTGACTCGTTGAAATCGTACAACCTCGTTGAAAAATCATGTATATTTTGTGTCGTCGATGCATTTGGATGTCGTTAAACGGCATTTTGTGGAGTAGTTTCAATGTTTCAATTTGCCAATTTTTTCATATTATCTGAAAGTCATACAAAAAGTTTCAATTATGTGGTAATTAATTTAAATTTAATGTAAGTATTTATAGATAGGATAGGACACACAATGTCTACGTAACTCTGTACAATGTTAATCCTAAATTCAGTGATGGTCAATGGTCACAGTCACAACTCAAGTACCAATAAACGCGTTTGGTGACCTGACTCGTTGAAATCGTACAACCTCGTTGAAAAATCATGTATATTTTGAATTATACCAAATGCGAGAAGAACGACGAGATTTGGAATTTGCATTCATTCACCTGATGGCAAAAATCATTAAGTTCAATTTGGGTTGAACATACTTGCATTACATTCGCAATTGTGGTTTCTCTCCCCACTTCACCTAGAATACATTTTTTTGAGACTTGTGGCATCAATGTGGTTTTCACATATGAAAGCTGAATGAGAGTCCCTTTACAAATTTCAAATTCATAAATTGTAAAATTATGCTCAACTACAACCACAATAACTCGTTCGTGTTTAAATTGTGTCTGATTTTCAAATACCACCTAATTTCTATCACAATGAACAAGTGAACAAAGTGATCAGGTGAGATGAGATGGGATTGTTAGGGAAATGACCGAGTGCAAAAGCTATACAGCATCATTTTGGTAATTATATTTATATGATTTTCAATACGGAAAGTGAGTCCAGAAGTGAACAATGGAATTCAGTCCTCGGAAAACATTTCAGAGATGATGATGTTACCTTTTTGTTACTATTTCGCATCCTCGTGCAAGAGACAACATTGAGCACTTTTGGGGATAGACACAAGTGTCTGAAAGAAGAATGCAGTGTCACTTTCTCATCTCACCGCAAGCAAATAGGCGTCAAACATGCGTTCAACACTTGAGACACTTGAAACGAGAATGCGAATTATATTTTTTTTGCTGTGTGGTGGTAGCCATATGGCAAATTGGCAATGTGATACCTTAAAAATAATGTCATCGTGCAAATCCATGAGTTCTCATTGAATGGAATCCCAATGATGACGAGATGATCACATCCTTTCAAAAAAGAATCTACGTTGTTTTTGGATCATCATGAATCGTATGGCAAAAATGATTCACTTTCAAAATAAACACGGTAGCACTTAAATGAAGACTACGGAAGAAGATAGCGATGACTCCACAGTTTTTTGACATTTCAAACAAATACATAATTTTTTTGAATTGTAACCATTATTTTGTCATTTGAGCCAGCTCTTCGATTCCAAATGAGATAATCCCAGAATTTGTGCAGTTTTGACAATTTTTTTCATGCAAAAAAAAATTGCCAAAGCGAGTGCGAGCAAGTGCAGTGTAACAGGAAAAATTATCACATTCATCGCCAATTTAGCAGTACATTTTAAATTGGTCTTCTTATGTACATTTTAACCATTTTAAGTAGTTCGTCATTGTCACTGCAGGGAAGAGACAGAGCGCGAAATGCTGTGGGATACACAGTTAACACCGTTAGATGAAGATTCATCACTGAGTCTCATCTCATCGTGTCTTCGTCTCAAAGTCTCATCTCTTTCCAACAACAAAGTGCGAAAAGTAGACTACGCAGCACAGCTTTTATAAATTACAGTGTGAGCAAGGTTGGGCAGCGAAAATTATTCCACACCTTCTTGATGTGCCCATTGGCATCAACAATCATTGCACTTTTTGTCATTCAACATCAAAGTACTAATAATGTTTAATAGTTCTGATGCTTTATTATGTGCATGAATTAGTTTTGATGAGTCTCCTGTCGTTGTTCCTCACAAACACCACCGCACCTGTGTCTGTATACCCTTGCACATTTCCTGTTTCTGCACTTCTTGTACCACAATTCGCAATTTGCAAAGCATTTTTTAAAGAGCTCATTCATCAGTGGATTTTGTTTTTCTGGGTTTTATTTTATCGTTTTATGAATGTGGATTGCGGAACAGCTATTTGCACTTTCAAAGAGTCAAATCTTTGTTGCACTTTGAAACTAAATTAAACATAGTTTAGAGAAACTAAATTATACCAAAAATGATAAAATTTAAACGGCAACAGTGATTGCATTGTCGACGATGAGGATGCCAGGATGCCACCCAACAGCACGTTTATTCGCATCACACACACTCACTCAAGATGATTCCGTTACTGTGTTCACGCCTTCATTATGGAACAAAGTTGAGAAAATGGGAACCTTACTTACTTGTATGTTTGGATTTGTAGCTAAAACCCTAGCCTGAAGTGCAAAACTAGCCTAAAGTGCAAAATTAAAGTGCCATGTTGCTAATAATTCGAGCTTTTACGACATGTCCATGACAGTTTGCTCGAGTTGTCCTACTCCAAACTTCATCAAAAAGTCCAAAAACTTTATGTGGTTCCTCTCGCTTGACTGGCATTCTAGAAGATTACTATTTAGAGCGTCTCAAAAAGCATGAAATCTAATACACTTGAAATGACAAAGCTTGTCCTATGCAGACTATGCACCAAAGCATATCAAGTGGACTTTTTTTTGTGAACGGATGAGACCAAGTTCTCAAAAATGATATCACATTTTGGACGCAAATACGACAATATTATGCTTTGTGTGTGTAACACGAGAAAAACAAGCTATATACTATTTTGGCAGTGACATTTTGCAGAATGTGGAAAAAAGTTGGATAGCGGAATGATGCGTATCACGAAACTGGGATGACAAGCGTAACTACACAATCGTAGAATATCTAATAAATGCATTAAAAATGTGCAAGAATATACGTGTTTTCATAGGTTGAATGTGAAGACGGGTGGAAACCCAGATTTTGATAGACATTTGTGAATGTATAAGCAATTTTGTTGTCGTTGTGCACCAATCTGTCTTCTCCTGGCTGAGCAAGTGGAGCTGAAACGAGGTCCGGAAAGGGATTTATTAAAAAAACGAGGAGCAGCAGATGCTCAAGATGATGACAAGGTTAAGGTCTGTGTCTGACATGAATTCAGGAAAAAAAACCAAAGTGCACCCACTTGGACATCCATTTTTTATATTTTTCTTCCTCCTCAGGAAATGTGAAAAAGTTAACGAAATACAACGAGAGCGCGGCAGAGTGAAGTTCAAAGATTACTGATTCCTCTCAACTCTCAAGCTTTCGCAAAGATTTTTTGGGGTAGAAAATTGCAGATTTGTGTTGTGCGTTGTGCCGACGGGAATCGTGGGTTAGACACTTATCGTATGCAACACACGCCCTTGTGCAAAGACCTCTTGGAGATTTAAACGATTTTTATCCACGATCCCACCTTTTCCCTTGTTAGCTATAGTTTCGTTCCTTGTTCATCGTTCCTTGGTTGCGATCCAAGTAAAAAAAAACTTTCATGAAGAATTGATCGGAAACTGCTTAGCTTCGGTGGATTCATCCGTACCTTATCGTTTTTAGGAAGATAGTCATACCGTAGCATATCACACATCACACAATTGGATACAATTCATGGAACACGACAGGATAGAAAACATGTTGTTTTGCATCGTACACAGGAGGGAAACATGGAAGATTTATCCACAGAGTCTTAGCCTGGCAAGTTCAAAGCTAAAGTTTTTCCTGAACACATCCTGACAATGACGGATGGTCCGTGTAATAACAAGATTAAGTTATATAGGAGAAGCTCTTCAAAATGTTTCCCAAAAGGTTTTTTTTTGCAAAGTTAAACTTATATACAAAAATGTACTCAAGGAGTGCCATAGCCAAATTAATGTATAAGGATTCCGCACGCCTTGAGATGTTGTCTTGGGACTAATTCCGCCAGGATGGATGCCAAAGGGTTGATCTGATAAAAAAAGGTTGCAGGTTGCACAAGTCCACAACATCGTTCGGGGTTACTTGATGCCTAACTCTTATGGATGATGGTCGTTGGTCGCATTTATTAGATTGTGACCGACAGTAAATGGGTAGGTAGACAAAAGTCTCAATGACTGACTGTGACTCTGACCTAGCCTTTTCTCACAACAATTACCCACGAGAGAATGACTTTTGCTCTGAGCTGACGTCTACACAAGAGCTTCATGAGAAAATTTCATAGTCTACGTATGTAAGAGTGTGTGGAACACCTTCGAAAAACTGGAAAACATTCTCACACACACGAGCACCACATTGCAATATTTGAGGCAAAAGTCCATGAGTTGTTAAGTTGTTATTCAACTGTTGCTCTGACTTAATCCTTCATGCACAAGTTCATTTGATGATGAATTGTGTCTATGATTTTATAAGAACCTTCATTCCTTTCGTTAGCAAATGTCTGATTTTTGCTACATACACAGCTCGTTCCGTCCGTGTCCAACGATATTCACCATCAATTCGCATTTTTTTGGGCAAAATCTTGTACACATACAAGAAACTTGAAAGTGAAAAAGAATTCAGAGGGAAAACACCTTCGCCATCATTTACATGAGTACTTAGCACGGTCCATTACCAAATCGACCCCTTCCTTCCTGTTTTTCATACTTACGTGTCCAAACAGGACTAGTCACGACTTATATAGAAACAACAACACACTCAACAATTGCAAAAAAAAGCCCTCCTCTGACGAAATAAATGCAAATTCTTTATGGGAATCGGTTCTGACTGTTTTACTGCACGTAAACTTCGTTTTTGCTACAAAGTGACAGCGGGTTGTCTTTTTCTTCAACAAGGAGCAATTTTAAAAAAGACAAGATGAGAGAAGAAGAGTCAAACATTGTTCAGATTTCGTAACAAATTCGCACGTTTGTTGTTGTCCCAGGAAGAAAGATTACGTTTTTTTTGCGTTACTGAAAAATCCTGCTTGATCGACTGCAAAACGCCTTTTTGTGAATGTGCAAACTCTGCAACACCGAAACAGCATGGAAAACCAATTTGCAATTTTGTAATCTTAATTTGTCTCGTTTGATTCGGTAGGATTTCATTTACACCACGGAACAATCAGCCACCTTTCCAAACAAAGACTACAGCCCTTAAAATCAATAGTACAATGTAACGGAGTTAACAAAGTGGTGACAAATGACAATGACAATTGTCCAACAGGTGACATCCTGAAATGTCACACCACGGACAAGATTTAGTAAATTAATTTCGCATTGCATAATACCATGCGAAGGAAACGCAAGACAAGATTTCATTCGAGATAAGAAGATGTAAACAAATACTCTACTAGGAACAAAATTCGTGTGCGAATGTGATATGCAAAGTTTTTTGCACGTTGGAGCAGCAGCTGCGACTCAGTACATTGAAACAGAACATTCGATTTGGAGCGAGAGGACTTGTTAAAGTTGAACTTTGAGATAAAAACATGAGAAACCATTTTAGTGAACACGTTTCGGCCTTCATTGAGTCTCATGTTCCATTTAAGAGACAAAAAGTGACCGTTTTCTTTATGACGACAGCTCCTGCTGTTGAAATGAGGCGGTCCAGTAAAAGGTTGTCTCCAGAAAACGAGTAAATAAAGTTTTCCATAGTGTTCAAGAACAACGGCCTTCCCATCAACAAAGAAGAAAAGGTGATGGGAAAAGTTCCGGCTGTCTTTTCAATTGCCAAAATCCTTCTGTGCACACGCATTCATCGTAGAAGAAGCACTTTTACTTCTCTAGCTCTCTTCACATTGAATGAGTCAATTGCAAAAAATTCTATTTCATTCTTTATTTTCATTCCAACCCGTAACCGTTGTGGAAAATGGCAGTGAAGACCTTTTGACTCCGTCATGTCCCAAAACACCCCACAACTTCCTCTTTTTACTTTCCATCAAGCCCTGAAATCAAGCGATAATATAAAAAAAAACCGTGGTTTTCACAATCGTAGGACGATACTTCGTTTCTTCGACAAAAAGACTACTTTTCGTTTTCTAATACTTTGAGACCGGTTTCTAAAAAACCTCCTTCTCAAAAGCTTGTACCACACGGACTGGTAAACTTGACTGGTCCATGTCAGCGTTGACTTCGGAATCCTTTCATTTACCAACCCTTTCCTTGCACTTTTGCTCTGATTACTAAAACCAATAAGAAAAAACTCGACTCTGCCCAGCTTCTCAAGATATCTGAACAATCTTGGAAGTTAAAGAAGACCCTTGCACTCCAATTCATCATTGTAGACTTTATCTCACTGTAATCTGTCGAAAGTCATTGCATTATTAGTATTAGACGAAAAATCTGTAATCTCACTTCACAACACAAGCTCATCATTTGTTTTCCCTTGTGTGTATCCAATGCAATTTCCTATTGAACACATATCGAAGTGCAAAAAAATCTGCACAACGCTATGCGACAAGGCAAATGAACGAAGTATCGCACATTCCCCAAAAAACTGGATATGGATGATACGATACGCATTAGAGAGCATGGAGATTGAGCAGATGAGATGAGGATGAACAAATCCCAAATCCGATAGGAGATCATCCGGCATGGCAAGTCCATTCAAGCAAGAAGATAGAAAAAGGGGAATGTCTCTCGAGCAATTTGACGGGTCGAGTGTTTTGATTTACTTCTTTGTTAACTCGATTCTATTGCTACCACGAGAACATGTCTAAAAGACCTATCACACTGTACACAAAAACTTGCTTCAAAATTTTTGCATTCTGTGCATTTTGTCTCCGCTCCTGTTCTTGTTTTGAGGATTTTCAGTTTGCTTAAGCTTCTTAAAAGAAAAATGATCATTAAGTTTCCTATGCTTTTGTCGGTGCCTCAAATGGAAATCAAATGAAAGACCATTGCAAAATTTTGGCAGGTGAATGTTTCAGAACGACCGCAATAAAAACACGAAGTGCATTCAATGTTGCACTTTATTCTAACGATCCTAATGCAAAAACACTTTGGTCCTTTTCGTCATGAAATGAATTAAAACAGAGCAGTTTAACGATTTAAAAAATAGTCGATACTGCCGCTTTGTATACAGGTAAAGTGCTAAATTCGTAATTTTTGTGGAGCACATGAAAAGGTCCGCAAAAAATGTAGCTCATCACGTTCAAGTGCTACTTCTGTTTCCTTTCTGCTCGTGGTTTTTTCGCCGCATTTTCGGGAAGAAAAACGCTAAAGTTTAAAGGTTTTCTTGGCTCATTCAAAGATGTGAAAACGAGCATTATAATTTATTCAATGTGCTCAAAGTGTATGTGCGACTAATTAGCCCGTGTTAATAAAAGGGCTTGGTTTCTACTTTGCGGGATCCCAAAAGGAGCAAAAGAGAAACCTTTTTTGATGAAGAGCAGAAGGTTTTAAAGTATTTATTAAAGGCCCTTTCCTTGAGGTTCTTTGGGTCTTCTCGGACACTAATTGCGAAGCAACATGACTCAACATGCTACACAGGAACAACAAAACTAATGTAATCATTGGATATGAGCAAAGGAGTAGAATCTTCAGAGGAAGGCAAGAGTAAAGTGCATCCCCAACACTTCTTCAAGCTGATTAATGAGACTCTGATGATGACGCTGATTACACAAGCGAACTACTTAAAACAAAAATGCAATATTTATCAAAGCGCATGTTAATTCGAAGAAAGCTTTCCAATTCCTTCTCGTAAAAGGAATCAAGAAGTGAGATCTGAGAGCATAGAGCACACATTTTCACACATCCTTTGAGATCCTCCTCCTCCTTTTTCCAAGATGACGGTGATAATTCGGGAAAGGACCTTTGAGTCTCGAAACGATGATGACAACGTTCAAACAATGGAACAAGAGACAGAGTCAAACAAAAAAAGAAACCGCAGCGGTGCTTGTGTGTTTTTTTCAAATTCTTGATGCTATTTCTGGTGCGAGTGGGTCAATTGTCTCTCAGCGGGGTGTCATTAGGAATCAGCTTTTTGCTCAAGTGACGAATCAATCATGCTTGACGTGCTCATATCGTTCCTTCGTGCATGTTCCACCGTGACTTTTCTCTCATTTTTATTACATCGTCACATTTATTCATGAAATGATTAATAAAAAGGCGGAAGATGACCGTATGACGATGATGACGACGACGACGCGCCTGACTTTTGTCGTTTTGTCTTCCCGTGTCCAATACCATTGAACGTATAATTCCAAAATTGCCCCGTTAAGGCTATTCAATACTAACCTTATATGGAAAAATCGATTTGCCTTTATTGTTTTATTAAACTTTCAAACAATAATAATTGAGCTATCAAAAAAAACGGCGAAATCGACTTGGTGCAATAGTAAAAAAAACGGTTCCGAAAATCTAATAAAAATTGAAGTTTAGGCGTGAAATGAATAATAAAAACTTTGGAATGAATTTTTTGAAAAGGTGCGAGGTCACGGCGCAATTTGACAGAAACGATTCGATCCCCCGTTTTTTCATGTTTAAAAAAAGTTGATAATACATACAATTTGCATAAAATTTGCATTTAATGTGCGAGAGAGTTGAGATTATACACTAAAAAAGTCATAAATCG
>JABASF010000199.1:0-55745 GCA_019776145.1 Harlomillsia oculata | reverse complement strand
CATTGTATATTAAAAGCGTATTATATTCGTAAGATGGGGGTGATGATAAGATAAAGTTAGGAAACGCCACTAATAATTAGGTAACAGAATCTCAGTATCGATTTGTTTTGTTAGAATTGACAATGAGTAATTCATGAACGAGTTGATGTAATGATAGATGGAATGAAATAATGACTTGTAAGAGGTTTCTGGACATCCTAAAGTACTTATTTTACAGATTGATGCGTCTAAGCGTACAAACTAATGCAAGTACGAACGTACAAAGTACTAATACAGAATTCTGCGAACTGAGATGACTGAGGAGCCGTGTGGATATTGGATATTGCATCTTGACTTGGTTGTTTGAATGAGTCGGCGTGGAACTCTGCATGACGTGAAGTGAAGAGTGGACTCGGTCATTCATTCCAATAAATTAGATTGCTGATATATTTAAAATGAGTAGACACAGCGACCACGCCAAACAGTTTACAGCATGTTAACTTAAAAGTTTGACCAAACGTAGGCAAAGACATGCAAGCAACAAAGCACACAAGACAAAAAGCAAAATAGGAAAGATACATGCTTTAGGGTTGGTTGTATTCACTTCACAGCATACCTCAAAGACTTTGACCAAACCCCAAACAGTTTGATTGACTCCACCAAATGCGAAACTCAATATCCAATCTATAACAAGGAATTGCCCACGCAAATCCTCAGGAGACTCAAGGAGAGCTAAGCATTGACATGACATGGTAAGAAAATGCTGTGGCTGCCACAGTCCCACTCATCCCAAATCATCTCTTCGGTTCTCTTCAATTGGGAATCAATTGAAATTCTTAGGAGTCTCAGTACATGTCCATGTGTTTTCTCATGTTCTTTCGTTTCAGGCTGGAGCGCTGAAGCACAGGCAACACAACTTTATAATGTGTTTTCTTTCACCGTTTTCCTTATCTTGTTCAATGCTGCAAAAGAATAAACAAGAGACTCAAAAGACGAAGCAGAAACACCCTACCAAGTAAAAGTGCATTACAATACGTATGTTCTAAAAAGCTCTAGAAACGAACAAGCAAGCCAAATAGGTGACAGAAGCAACCAAGTTTTGACTTTTGACTGTACTCAATGGAATTGCCAACAACTGGTGCTCCACAAAGACTAGTCCATAATAATGTCGTAAATAAACCCTTGCTAGCGTATGTAGAATACAATCTGAATGCCAAACAAACGAGCATCAAAATAAATATTGGCCAAGCATGGTCACAAGAAGTTTGATGGCTTCTCTTACCCACCGTCACATCGAGTTGGCGTTGTACTTGTTGACGTTCAAAATGTTAGCGTGTAAATGGTCATAGACGGTAAAAGCAACAATGGACACTATTACCACTCACGCTTTACTTCCACCGCAAATGCAATCGTATTAGCAATAGACATCCATATTTCGATCTTATTGCGGTGTAGGCAAGTGCTGAGTGCTCAACAATTAAAAGGCATAAACGGAAAGGATGTGGACATTCAGTGATTCTGTGCGTGAACAAGTGGTGAAGCACGTTCGAGAACTATACACCTCGTCCAAATTCTCAATGAACTGCTTTGTTGGACAACTCGATATGGATTCTACCTTATGGCCTTGCCTTATGAGACGTGACATTTCTGCTTGTACGACTTGTCACTTGTCACACTCACCTGTACTTCTGTATACTTACTCTCGGTTGGCAAATGAAAACCAATATTTCTAAAATTCTGTTGTTGTATTTTACTATACAATAATGTTCAACAAGTCCACTCACTGATTGACAAGAAAGAGTTTCTATATATCATTCAATTCCAATTCCAACCAGCAGCAGCGTCGTCATACAGCGTTTGGCTCCCTGCCCTATCTCTATATATATGAGACGCCTAGTCATAAAAATTCACATTAAATTTCCGAGGACGGAAAGATTGCAAATTTTTGGTGAAGGAAAGACTGTTGTAGCAAAGTTGGGAAATAGTATCATGCGTACAAGTGCTTAAACGCAAACAGACAAAACACTTTTATGACGTTCTTTAATGGAATTTTCTCTTAAGGATTTCTAGACTTTCTGTTTTCCTGCCATGTTCCGCGAGTCACTTTTTTGCAGCTTTTGTACTACAAACAAGGTAATGATTATAGTAAAAACAACGACAGTCAAAATAATTGAGGTCTTCTCTTCTTCGGATCAGCAAGACGGATGCAACCATGCAACCTGTTGAATATATAATATATATTACTTATTACTATTAATGTACTATATAGTATACAAGCTACGCCAACGCAAAGTCAAAAGGGAGGTTTTTCTTCATGTTACTGGTGAACTGGGTGAAGGAACCGTAGCAATGGTGATATGAACTGTGACATAATTTGAGTGCTACGCTTACGTTACATAGGTCCGTGCAGTGTAACAATTATCTGTGGACAAGAGCTCACAGATGTTGTAAAAACTTGACATCTCGAATAAAAAAGAAATGAATACACTTTCAATATACAGAAAATATGCTCCGGGTAATACTGTCTTTTGAGCATGGAGCACAAAGTGAACAAGGGAAAGCTTTACTCTCATTCCAATCATAATAATCAGGGAGATTGATGAGATGTGTATGTTGGCACAACTGCACAACGTTTTTCGGCGTCCGCCTAATTATTCTTCCCCTATTAGGCAACACATACAATTATGATTGCAGTCATGTTAATTAAATTGCAGTTGAAAGCGTCATGCTAATCGGTGCGGTCTCAAGAAATTGTTTATTAGCCATTAAAAGTGGATAGAGAACGAATCCATTCTTACCATATTAGCAGGTTACACAAGTACACAAGACCAGTATGTCAACATTTGCAATTTCCATTCCAGCACACAATCCAATTCTGATCATCATTTCAAATATTATATGTGGGTGTCTTTCTGTATCAGTCACTCATCACGTCGAATGCAGTCTAATTTGTTTCATGACTATAAGCTTAATCATGACTAAATCATCTTAACAATACAAATACTCTTAACCAATATTTAGATTGTCTCATTTCAAACGTTTTATATGCAAAATTAATATCAATCTTCATTAGCTCATGAGTCGATGATTTTCAATTGACTATAAATGGTAGTCCTGTTCCGTTTCAAATCAAATTTTATTAACACTATGGTTATGTCACGTACGCATACAATCCTTCAAAAACGGTTACATTTTAAGTGCTAGTACAAGAAAATTACACAATATTCATAATTTAATTGGAATTGGGATTACATTTCAGTGCAGTGGAGAAAGAAAAGCATTCAACTTGAATGTCTCATTGTGCCCCGGTAGGACTTTGCTGCGTGAACATGAAGACGTTGCTGGCTCGCCGCAAAAAGGATACGTACTTTGCCATAAATATCTTTTCTAATATATTATACTGATATTTTTCTTTGATATCAGTCTTGTCAGGTTCAAAGGACGTGGAAGAGAGACAAATATTACATTCAGTGATTCGATCAACCAGTTGTTATATATAATGTCATTTCCTAATTTTGATGAGCTGCTGCCGCTTTGAGACATCACTTTGTGATGCTTTTGTTATCAAGTTCCTACATTGCAAACTTGTATATATCTCACATTGAAGAAGTGATGGTGCTAAAATTACATGTATCCTGAAAGTCATGAGCAGATGCAAAGGGTTGAGCACTAAGTTGGTTTTGTTGGTCGTCCGTGTTTTGTGTACAATGTATACTACTGGGTACGTGATTTGATTTGACACAATCTCGGAGCCAAAAAGTTCTCTTCTTTGGATTTTCTGTAGAAAGGTATCTTAATTCTTAACTATACAACACAACCGGTTGCACGCAGGGTCCATGAGGTACTATACTACAATGTTTCTCAAAAGTTGGCAAAAGTCTTGAAGTAAATGGCATGAGACACTCTTTCCACGACTGATGTCAGCGTTCTGTTTTCTGCTACTTTTAGACTTGCTCTCACTATTTGATTTCTATCCAAAGCTTACCACGCTACGTTAATGGACCAAAAATTGAGCTCAAATCCAATATAAAAAAATATGAACAGCGTCATTCTTTTTCCTACCATTTTTTTGTTTCTTGCTATTTAATTGGCATTTGGTAGCATTTCGAAGAGAATGTAGTATGAAAGTTATAACGTTCCTTACTCTTCACTATATTTACTGAGTTCTATTTGCATTCGTAGATTCGTATACTTATGATATTTTTACACTATTAAGTACAAGAAAGGTCAAAATTCTACTTTATTTTCATATTGGGACGCTTATAGGAACATTACCAAAAGACTAACAGAATTGCACTGTTTTAATGTTAAAATTGATGTGCAATATCTGGCAATAAATGTAATTGAGAGTTTAATGTTACTTTCAACGGTGAAGTTGGTAAAAATGGCATCAACAATAACAATTTTTGCATTGCCAGCTTCCAGCCTAATGTTTTTGACACGTTACAATTCAGGTTCGTGTGAACAATTTGACAGATTGTTTGACAAGTCCTTGTAATACCTTTGAATACATTTGAATTTTATTGAGGCAAATGAGTACATTTTGTTTGGCACAGCGTAAAAAGATATAATTAATGTATAATGGTACGTGACAGAAAGTGTACTAGATGAATTTCATCTGCAATCTTGGAAGACACGAAAGCATCTCAATTCTCAATCCCAGTAGGGACAGCGTGCAAATTATCAAGCGTTGAAAAGTCTTTTTCTTCATGTGTGGTGTGAAAGGTGCATCATCTGTTTCTTGCCCTTTCATGGATCTCTGTTTTATCACTTTTACTTTTTCAAGTTTATTCATTGAGTGGTGGTCACATTGCCAATACACCGTGTCTAATAGGGAACTAGTATATCATCAGGGTACTTATGCATTGAGACCACGTGCATCATGTCATTTATATAAGATCTTTTTTGACTGGTCTGGAATTATTGCACCACTTATAAAGTGTTCTCATGTAGGATGTAGCCGTAGCCAAGGTCCGAATGAGGCAAGCGTTATGTATAGCGCATCACAATGCTTTTAATTCTAACAGCTAAAGCTTTTGTAAATGTACCACTTAGAAAGACTAAAATCGTAAAATCTCATGAGTCTATATAATATCGCAAATGGATGCTTGTCATTAAACGAGCTTTCCATATTCGACTCTACAATTTACAGTATATAAAAGTTAAACTTAGTTTACTGACTTCATTTGTACAATGGTTGGAGTTTTTTTGCGTTGCAGGAAAGCGTTGAGATGGAAGAAGCCAGATCATAACCTTCACGATATAAAATTGCAAAAATTCTTCCATGTTTTGGCTGGAGTAAGCCGAATCCATTTAAAGAAAGCATAGAACATGGGAAACAGACTTTGAAAAGTTGGCCATTGGAGGCTGTGGTCCAAAACGGGACTCAAAATAGACCCGGTAATTCAGTCCAGACAGCTATGCCTTATTTGGCAATCAGCATATTGCATTTCACACACTTCCCTCTTCCCTCTTCACGTCTTCACTCTCTACTCTTTGCTTCCTTTCGTTGCCTTTGCCTCCTATCTTGCTTCAAAAAGTCTGCACACTCTTTTTAACATCGAAAAACCACGCACACATTCCTCTAACTCACAAGTTCCTATTTGCCATTACTTGTTTGCCACATTTTGCAACGTGCTAATGTACGGATTTTAACCTTTCTCTATGTTTGAACGACATCATAAATAGTCCCGTCATCTTTAATGCATCTGAATGCACATCGTAAAATTATGAGCGTTTTCTGTTTGAAAATGTTGGTACGAGGATTTTCTAGGTAAAACAACCCCAGGTTACCTTTTAATAGTAATAATTTTTTTGTACGAACTATTTGAAGATGTTATGAAACAGTTTCTAACCGTTTTCTAGTGGTACGCGATGATTAATGGAAGTCAATTTGTAAAATGGATCTTAGGGAAGGGTAATATGGACTTCATAGAAAGCCGTTTTGAAAAAAGCAAGCTTTTGTAAACATGTATTCCTAGCGCAGACAACACAGAGAGAGCACTTGGAAGACTTGTATTATCAGAAGGATCTAATTAGTGACAACGTGAAGGAAGAATTCATGTGATATGAAATGTCTCCTGTCTCTGGAATCTTAAGTGCAAAACGTATCAGACCCACAACGACATAACAGAATGAGAATGAATAAAAAGGAGTAATTTTTGATGTTGACTGTGTGAAAGTTGTGTGCTGTGCTTGAACGAAGTGACTTTTGTAAAGTACACCGACCGAAGGAAGATGCTCTCTTCCACAGTGCAATAAATGAGCCGAGTCTATATAATGTGTCCCGTACAAGACACATTCACTGGATAATTTTGGCTCTCAACATTCACGTTCCAGAGTGGGCATGTATACATAGTAGTGATTGCATTGTGGATGAGGCGTGTAGTCTTTTCCGCCTCGTGCTGTTGAATCACTGTGGACAAAATGCATATAGCTATTGGTGGCAAGTGGCAAAAAGGTTTTTTGGGGTGTACGACAGATCTGACGACGACGACGATTTTGTGAGTCAGGATTTGTGTTTGTGCAAAACGCACACAAGCCCACGTCGTCTTCAAACGTTACACCTCCTACATTTCCATGTTTCTGTGCCGCAATCTACTTTGCTCAAAATGCCATTTGACTTCATTCTACCCGCTACTGTTGAGAAACATTGCCTTTCTCATACTTGAATATTTTCCAAACTTCCCCGTCTGTGCCCGCAAAAGACGTTGTTGTTCAAGCCGCCTCATTCCTTCTTTTTTTATGTAGTCCAATCATTGCAGAGTAAGGCAAGTTGCGCTCAAGAACTATCTTCTACATTCAGTATGTGCGAAAAATTGACCAAAATAGTTTCGCATTCGACAAGAAAAGAGAACTCCTCCCATCGGAGCTATTGCATTCGACTCTCTTACAAAACCCATGCCATGACTTGTGCTTGATGTTACTGATGAAAATAAAAGAAGAAGATGCTGCTTCCCACTCGCCTGTCTCTGAAACCGTTTCATTTTTGTGCTTCAGAGACTCAAAGCCAAGCAAGAACACTGTTCCCTATATACTTATCGAAGCCAAACTGTTCCAGTCTTCTAAACCTAGTCGAAAGCAAGTCGAACACTCTTTGTCGTCATTTCTCCTTGTCTGGCCATTTGGTTTGTACGCGTCTTCTTTAGCATTATTTCTCAAATTTTTGACTAACCTTCTCTTCCTTGTTGAACGCTTATAGACTTTCTTCCTACTCACGTAAAAAGTGAGTTCAGTGCCTAGTTTTGTGATTTACATTTTATATTTCATCTTACTAAGTCGCACTGTCGCATTGAAGTATCAACTCGAAGGGGTTCACTTGTAGAGTGTAGAAATGGCACTTGTTGCATCAATGTGGAACGTTCTCAACTGGTAAATTTTTCTGAACACTTTCTAACCTACATGTAATATCGTAATCAAGCATTAATTGGTTTTTAAATTTGTTTTCCATTTTGTTGAATTCATTTCAGAACTGCAAAGATTTTGTAATTTACAGAATTAAAAACGAAAACAAAAAGAGGGGAAAAAACAATGGAACGAAGTACTCGTAGTTCTCTCAGACGTAAATGTACAGTAACGATTCCCGCTACGGAAGACAGTCAACAACATCATCAACATCATGAGCGAAGTAGCACTTATCGTTTGCGTGGTCATTGTGACTGTGATAAGAAAATTGACGGAGTGACAACAACTGGACCCTGTGGTTCTAGTACTAGTTCGGTCACAGACATAAAAGCCAAGTCCATCAGTGGTTGTGAAAGTGTTGGTGGTAGTGACTGCTCTAGTGAAGCAGAAACCAACCCTGTCAGTTGTAAGCGACTGCGAGTCGAAGCAACATCACAAGCACAAAGCATTCTCTTGGCAGACAATGAGGACTCGCCCTCGTGCACGCCGCCGTCAAAAAACAAGCAGACATCATCTGCTTCCTTGAAAGATTCAACGGTACCTTCTTTGACTGCTGCATCTAAGAAATTAGATGAGATCCTTGTGACAGTTCCAGATTCTAATCCAAGCGACAATTCACAATGTAGTGGTCCGAACATTAAAGATGAGAAAGTGAATTTGGAAAGTTTTGTGAATTCTCGAAACATAAGCGACAGTGACACGGGAAATGAGTTGGTAGAGAGGCTTAATAAGCTTCCGTCAGCTACGACAATTAATTCATATTCCAGTACAAGAGCTGTGGAGGACTTTAGCGACAATCCTCCCAAATCTGAACCGAACGTGTCGCATGGACTGGAATCGTTAGTGTCTACGTCATCAGTGGGAAAGCATAAAGTTGAGCTGAATGTACTTCCATTGAAAACATTGAAAACTCGAGGGCTGACGAAACGTTTGAGCTCGCAACAACAGAAACAGTATTCAGTATCGGTGAAAACTGAGAAAACGGAGGTGAAACCCGAACCTGTGAGTGACACGGAGGACTGGTCAATGGTGCCATGTGAACAAAATAATGTGAATGAATTTAATAGTAATGTTTCAAGTTATTTGAGTGCTGAAGCACCCGAGCCTGTCATCGTGGCGTCCCCTCGGCCGTCGTCCCCTGTGTCCCGATCGACGCCGACGGGTGAACGCTCCCAGAGTTGTGTTGTGGACACCGAAAAATCTAACATTGCCCCGATGTTGCTCATGAATAATTTACCTTATATGGGAGAGCTTACCTTCGATACTCGACCCCGTCGCGGTCGAAAGCCAAAGAAAGCTGACATTTGCCATCTCATTTCAAAAAATTATGGTATTCAGTTTCCTATTTCTTATACAAATTATCCCAACACTACCCCCCTTCCTGCTAAAACCTCTGGAGCAAATCGCACGGGAAGTGACCAAGGAAAAGGTAATAAAACCACTTGGAATCTGAAGGTGAACCAACAGCGTTCTCATTTACCTCCGGACTTGCGTCCTGCTCCGCTCACTAGTCCTAGTCAGTGTATACAAACACCGTTAATTGACAATGGGAAGAGTAATCTGCACAAAAATGGCTCAAAATCAACGGCCAATCAATTTTCGGGATTGGGTCGTTCAGTGCATGGCAGTTTCCAGTCAACAAAATCGTCTTGTATGATCTCAACTTCATCGTCTAGACATTCAGAAACGTCCGCTCGAAGAAATGACGACACCACATTTACTAGTCTAGAAGACGAGCCCCTCAATCTTTGTGTACGAGACTCAAGCCGCTCTTTCCATTCTCCGAGTGGAACTGGTCATTCAAAGCTTCCGGGTACAAATGTACAAAAAGCAAAAAGTCTGTTGGACTCGAAAGGGAAAGCAATGGACCAACCGATTAATATGCCAATTTGCAACCTAAATTTGAAAGTTGGCACAGGAGCACGAGGCTCAAAAACAGTGTTTCCGTCCAACAATAACGCCTTGAGCGTTAGAAATCTCAATATGTCAAAAAATCCAAAATCTGAGTCCACACACTCATCAAATGATGCCAATCTAGTCAATCCTTTAGGACTTCAGTTAAATCTAAACCGTCAGTTAAGTGGCCTTAGTCATCTTAACTATAGTCAACATGATTCGGATTGTACAGTGCCTTCCGGGAAAAGAGTGGTTCGACGGAAACGTTCCACAAACTTCTCAAGCGTACCTTCAAGTGCAACTTCTAGTTCTATACCGGGTGTTATGCAAGGAAGATATGCCGGCGCTAAAAGAATATGTCATCAAACACCACAAACCATGTCTATAGGTATCAAAAATTCTAGTACTGCAAACACAGAAGACAATCGTCCCATGTCACACAAGGGCCCAGGGCAAGGTGCTGAGGTCAGCATTTGCAAATTCAAGTTCACCGGTGGGGCTAAACCGTCATTACAAGAAAAGAAAATGCTTTCCGTTGATTCTGGGGGAAATTTTCGGTTTTATACTGACAAAGTGGCCCATTCGTCTGGAAAAGGGATTCGAAATTCATCTGGGTCAACGACAAATGCTGGGGGAAATGGAGGGCAAGAGCTCGAATTAGACTGCCAATATGCCATGTCATCTTTACCAAAAAGTGCCAAATCCATGTCAATGTGCATGCCGATGCCGGTGACTTCAATGATGTCACTATCTACACTTCCCGTGACTCCAATTACAAGTATCGCATTGCCCCTTGCCCCAAAAGGAAGTAGTGGAGCTCACGGAAACAGTGGTTTATACAGCTTGATTTCTCGTAATTCGATGTCACCAGAAGATTTATTATCTCCGCCCGATGGTCACTTACGACTTGAAAGTCCACATCATGATGGACATAATCAACAAATGGACAGATCCGATTTTCAACCGGATGATGATGATTATTCCAGCTCGGACAACAGCAGTTCTCACGGTCCACTTGATTTGTTGGGTCATGATTCACCTGACAATTGTACTTCTAGTTTCAGTTCGAAAATGAAACTGAAAAGAAAGCGAAGAACGAGAAAGAGTTTAATGAGAGAAAAGCTGGAGAAAACATTCAAAGAAAAAGGATTTCTCATTCAAACTCAACAACTGGAGTCTGCTGAAGGTGCGACTTACTGCAAATTCCGCCAATTGCGTAAATTCACTCGTTATCTTTTCCGCAGTTGGAAGGATTACTTGCCCGATAACGTCAAAGAAATCAACAATGCAAACAATGCTAATGGAACGCATCGGTCGGTTGCTGAAGAAACTCCCGACACTTGTAATCAGGTTGCGTCTCCTCCATTAATTTCTTCACGTAGCAGTACAAATGTAAAAAAGCGGCCTAGCAGTGATGATGCCTCTACTCTTTCGGAAACGGGCACGCTAGAGAATACACTAAGACGAACGGGCAATGAGTCATTGTCAGGAGGACAGCAATCTCTTGCCAGCAAACGTACCAGTCACACCTTCCGTCGTAGAAAAATAGCTCAAAAGGGAGTCGATTCTGTACAACGTAAACAGAAATCGGTTAAAGCAACAGGCAACAAAGTAGGAAGACTCAAGAAGAATAATGTCGAAACTGAAGATTTGACAATAGAGCATTCTGTCGAATCTCCAAATTCCTCGACAGAAGGCGAAAACAAAAGTGATACAATGGTTGAAAATGATCCGACGACTGAAGATGACAGTAGTTCAAGGGGTACTAATGAGGCGAAATCGGAAAGTCTTCATTGAACGGAAACCTTGCTTTCAAAAATGGGTTGTCTCTTTCCTGAATATCAATACAAACCACTAGACAAAAAGATGGACCTTCATTCTATGTTCCCCATTTAAATTATTACAAAAGGTAGCGAAAGTAAGGTTTTAATCCTAGTGTTACATAATGTCAGTTGTCATCTTTCATATCATGCCAAATGCCATGACTTTTGCAAAATCTAAGACTAGTATATGACACTAATAACGTCGGCGTACAGAAAATTAAAGCTTAATTGTGTGATTTTATTAGTGAACAGAAAATGTGAAATTATGACGGGTTTAATACTCAATTGCTAATACACAAGGTGCTACAAGTCCTTCATTTTCACAAAAAAGATAGATTCTAACAAGGGTATTTATATCTTTTCTAACGCGTAGAAGCATTTACTATCGCCTCCAGTTGAAAAGTCTATAACATTGCTCTTATAACATTTATATTCTCATGATAAATTTATATAGTTACAAACATGTCATTGAATATACAGTTTAATAACTTTCCTTTCATTGGAAACATGCTTCACGCAGGTGCTAAAAGTCTTAACATGTAACTCTTAAAATAATTTATTGCTATTTGATTTGGTCTGAAACGTGAATGTTCATTCAAAATGATAATGTACAGAAATTTAGCTGTGACAATGACGAGTAACCACAATGTTACCTTTCTTGATGAAATTAATGACAAAATCAAATTCATAACTATAAGCGTATTGCAAATATTAGCATATTTAATCGTGTCGGCGTTGGGGTTTGCAAACCACCAGTCAAATATAATTATAATACGTTATTGTTACGCTAAATTGTATTGAGATCATTATTATAAAGTTTCATGCTCGAGATTATTTATGCGAATATGCTACTCTATAAAGGGCAGAAAAGTACAACTTGGTGTTTATTATAAAACACAGCCTTTAACCATTATACAATTCTGAGTGATGTTCAAAATAATATTCAAGTACATATTTTAAAAAATCATAGTTTCAGTTGTTAATTAATATGTAATATGTATTACTGATTACCAAAACAATGTTTCAAGTAATACTATGATATTTACAAGTTTGCAATATTACAGTTTGCTCGTTGTGGTGTAATTCTNTGTTTCAAGTAATACTATGATATTTACAAGTTTGCAATATTACAGTTTGCTCGTTGTGGTGTAATTCTTCTTGTTTGTCCAGTTTGTTTGTGAGAAAAGAAATTCAGATTAAAACATTTATCCTAGTGGTACAGTGAGATTAATAAAAACAAAAATACATTATCATGAATTTAGATCATGTTAACTTTTGATTGTAAGAATCCTAAAGCATTTTATTTCCATGAAGATGAAAACTTTGGAAGTTTATTTTAAATGCTCATGTATGTTTAAGTTAATCTGGTTAGTTATGAATTTACAATGTCAATATAGGCTTCTTTTGTAGTGCGCTATTTAGTACTTTGGAATGTAAAGCACACAAGTGTTTAAGTAGGATATTTTGTGCAATTAAACGTGTCTGAAAAAGAGTGAAACATTTTTATTTCCTTTTTTGTAACTGCGCACAAAATAATACACGAGAAGGAAAGTGGCAAACTGAGTTTTGTCCCATTTAGGAGGGATCAAGGTGAATCTGGGCAATTTCTTAGGCTTCTTCATGTCAACTTTGAACAATTGTTAAAGGGTGAGGTGTGTACTCATTTGCCCATTCTGAATGAAGGAATGGTACTCTATAAGTTAGAGAATGGAAGCGCAAAATGAGTAGAGACAATGAATTGTGGTGCCATAGTAAGAATTGCATGGAGATGAATGGTTAGAGCATTATTAGGAGACGAGGTAGAACATTGCATTCCTTGGGCACAGTGAGCAACAAGATGCAAAGGCAAAAAGGCAGCTCTCACTTTTGTATTTTAGGGTGTTTTTCTCATTATCGGATTGTCTCCTTTTTTGTTTTGCTGTGATGATGGTGCGGTTTGGTGTTTGGCGTTTGCGTTTGGTGCAGCAAATGTTTCGTCTTCTGGACTCACTCTGACTTTTTCCTTGTTGACTTGGGCGAGTGGGCAGACGAAGAACATTTGTAGATAGATTGATACTTAATGGGTTGGATTTGTTGGCTAGATGATGTTCTTGATGGTAATCGGAAGGAGGAGTGGACTTACTGACTCAAACTCACCACAAGTCATCGCGACTGTCCACTTTTCTCCTTCTGAATCTTATCTTCTATTTTTCTGGGACTATGGGAACAAGACAGTAGGATGATACTATAATGTTGTAGGATTTGTTCGACCCAAGTAAGTGCTCCTGCAGGGAAACTCCAGCAGGCAAAATGGTCCTAGGGAGGACTTTATGGACGGAGTTTGCTAAGTAAGTGTGTGTCTTGTGTGAATTTCAAATGGTTCATGGTGACGAGATAGACCACCACCGACTGTCTGACTGTATATTATGCGACTACTTGAAGACTTTTTTTTACAATTTCTTTCTCTTCCTTACCTCCTTACCTGCCTATGACTAAGTAAGTGCGACTCTATTTGGACTTGGTTGTCTTCCAAGTCTATTACATTACACAGTAAGTAAAAGACACTTAAGGAGACCAGGTGAGGTGAGTCTCCCTCATCTCACATGTCCTACGGTTCATGCTAATATGAATATTACCCATTCCGTTACCCTAGTAAATCATCATTTCACTAGTTCACAGCACAACTCATGTGTCCACCTGTTGCATAGTGTACTTGCATACGACGCGTACATTACAACATTCTTTTCTCAACTGACTGCTGACGAGCCGATTCCAAAACATTACAAAAACTTTAAAGAAAATCATATCGATGCATTGAAGATGAGCTTCTTCGTCTTTCATTCAAACTTTAGATGTGAGTTGAGGGCAACGGTGGCGGCAGTAGGAGTTGCGTATTGTGATTCTGATGAGTTCCACATGATGAATTATACCCACCAAGGCACGATTCCATTGCTTTTACAGCAGATAAACAAGAAGGTGCGGTCATGTTGCTTCACTCTGACAGTCACTCGATATGCCGTTGATCATGCATTCACTTATCTATCTCTTACACTACCTTAAATCTTCCTTCAGCTCACCTTCTTCTTCGTTCTTCTTCGTTCTTCATCTTCTAACTATTTGACTCTCATTCCGTTTGACTGACCAGAAGAGCAGAGCACTGTGACCTTATCTGAATAGCTTGTCTTTTTGTCTTTGTGGCATCGTCTTCATAAACCTTTGCACTAACTTTAAAGACAAAAATCAATTAGTCCTACACTTTATTACACTTTCAGTAAGCGCTATTAGTAAGTCGCCTACGTTGAAATTGAACACTTGGTCCTTCGCCAAGAATTCTAATTGGGTGGCAAATGAGCAAATATGCAAAACGTGCATTTACAATGTAAATAATTAAAATCACTAATAACTACTACATTAAGTAATTCGAGTTATTCGATTCACAATTTTCATTTAGATCATCTTTACAAAACCTCGTACACTTTAAAAGCACCATGGGAAACGGAGGATTGAAATGATAAAAGCGTCGATAATAGTAAAAAAGACACGGGACGTGCGACTGCATTCATAATTCCTTGACTTATGACGTTGACTAATGACCCTTTTGATCTTGTTAATGCATGCCGCTTAGGATACATATAAAGATAAAGGAGAACATATTATTATAGTCAACACATATTACGACGAAGGTAAAAGATTTTGATCAGGGATGGGATAGGTTTTGCTTTCACAGTAGGTATATTATGTATATTATAATATTTTCGTGTTTCTTTCTTACCCTGCAAAGCAAAGCCTGGCATTTTACAATTTTTAAAATAGTTGTATATTTGGTAACACAAGACAAGACAATTTGTCTGTTAATGCGATTTTCATGAAAGCCTGAAGATTTCGAATACAATTTTTGAAAACGTTGATGGATGCTATCAACCGATTAGTATCTGTAGCATTTAGCAGAGCATCTTGCACGCAGCTTCTGCATGAATCGGGATGGTAAATTCTATGTCTCAATGGAACGGGACGGACGGGACAAATAAAAGATTGTTCTAACTGGAGGAATTAGAAAAGGTTTTATCGAAAGCGGCCTTAACAAAAGAAACATGTACGTGAATTGCACGTGTTAGCAAACGGTTGTAATGTCTAAGTGACGTAGGCTAATTTGGGTGGATATGTGGAGTTGAGATGCAGTGTAAACAGACGTGAAGCAGGGCAATTAAGTCCAATGGAAAAGGGCATGTTGGGCATGATGGCATGAATGGTGTGGTGATTTGGTGATGGCTTGGCTGGCATACAACAGTAGAAACCAGAAGAGTTAAAAGGACAGAATGGAGTTTGGTTGGAGTGTGCCATGCCACGACATGACACATGCGACAAAAGGTCGAAAATGGTTGATTCTAAATGATAGTAGTTGAAATGGAATGGAAGTAAGAGTGGACGCAAAGAAATGTGAACATTGAGGAGAGGATGGCAAGCAACCCATTTTGCCGTTTGTCAAATGGATGGAGAAATGGAAGAAGAACCCAATTTTGGCAGAGCAAAGTCAAGTTAGTCGGAGATGAGGTGGAAACTAGGAGAACACTGAACACTACAAAGGCATAAGAAAAGAGATTCTGAAGCTGTCGAATGTGTCCAATGTATATAAAACGTGTTGTTTTGGTGCCTAGTGTTGGTGTGTGTGTGTTGTGAGTGCTATGATGATTATTGAGTGACTGAGCTGAAGATAGGGAGTGCATTCAGATGAGCGGACCCATGCCTATTTAAGGGACATATTGAGAAATGGTGAAGGTGTAACTGAATTCCAATTTTCTTTGTGATGACGACGGGCCGGTTTTGGTTTCACCCAGTCAAGGGTGGAGTTCCTTTTTACCCTTTATTGGATGGGAGAACATGTTGCCTTCAAAGGACAAAAATCTTGACTTATCCCTCTTTTTCTCAATGAATGTCCTCACTGGGCATCAAATCACCACCCTTCCCTCACTCAGTCAACCAAGGAATATTCATAACATTACATTTACATTCACTTCGTTTGATAAAATCTCCAGCTACGTTACTTAACTTGCTCTTCCTAAACGTTCCCACTCAAACTCTTCATACTTCACCTTCTTCACATATCATACGCTCAATTGACTCTTCTCTTCTCCCATTCCAAAGGATCATTATTAGGAACCAAAACAGTTTGATTTTCAGCTCGGCTACTTTATCGTTATGCTACTGATCCACTACAGATCTGCACCTAAATTTGTACTATTCTACTATCCATCATCATTCACTGTTAGAAAACGACTATAATTAATTGCAACGAATTATACACCTCATAATCACGTTCCTCAATCAATACTATACTACGTGCTTTATTGGCATAATCGGTGCCTAGAAAATGCATTATAGCGTTACATTATCTTTAATGACAAGGTTCTCTTTCGCGCCTATACATAAACATATATGCTAAGCTTTGGGTGTTAATAGCCCTTACTACAGAATAAGGCAACTGGATGAAAACGCTCGTAATGATATTGCAATTGGTATTCAAATTTGTTTACCTCAGCGACTGTTGCAGTTGACTTGGATGATGGTAATGTAAATGAGATACTTGTATCATTACTGCAAAGTTGGGCAGAGTTACAGCCAGAATTTGAAAAATGGCAAAATGAGCCGGTGACAGTAGCCCGGACGCGCCCTTCCCTGCAAATCTCATCTTCCTATCAGCATTTTTGGAATGCTATGTTAACACTCTTTCTTGAACACGTTGTGTGGTTTTGGTTTGGATGAACACTACGAGCAAGGATTGTGTGAAAGACCTTTTGAAATACATCAAGAAAGACAAAGCAGAAACAGAAAGCATAATAACTAGAACTGATGCTCATTCCAATTGAAATTGATGAGTTGCGCAGCAAAAACGTTTCCACCTGCACACAAACAAAATCTTTTAGCATTGGTTCCTTTTGCACTCAACTTTGTTGCGTGTTGTGTTGAATCTTGAATGTGTAGTAGACGCTCACTCCATGTCTCACTTGTTCTGCCTACAAGCTACAAAAACGATTTTAAACTGTAATGCAAAGCAGTAATTCTTATTACATGAGACAAACTGGAGAATTGCAATAATAAACTATATGCAAGGCATCCAGTCTCTGTCTCCAGTCGCCCTAAAGCAAACTACCAAAATGATAAATCACAATAGCACTCAATTTCAACAATTGGACATTCGACAACTATGGGATTTTAATGTATTCAACTTTTGCTCACCATTGCTTTATTTATACCTTTTTCATAAACACTCTTGAATCGCACTTCATTCCGTCTTTAATGGCACCACCAATAGCGAAACCTACTGCCTGTACAGTTGACTCATGCTCTTTATATTAGTTATTTGCACACAATTCCAACTCTTGTAATCTCAAGTGAACAATATAGTCCATTGCATTGTCGTTCATTCATTTACATTGCATCCACTTTGCAAGTAAGCATCTTGTCGAATTCCTCTCCATATGTTTGCTGTACACAACGTCAGTCTCAATTATAAAATGGGAAACCTTTTGAACACTAATAAATTGGCGTTGAAAGCAAATAATGCAAAGTACACAGTGCACGATCAAATTAATATTCTAATAAAACCATGTATAGTTGTATTGGAATTTTAATATTTTTCTCCTGGTTCTGTGTACATTGCATGAACCAGAGGACCCTCGTGAATTAATGAACGTATGAATAAGACGCAGACGACTTGTAGATTAAATAAGAACAAACTATTAATAAAAAATCTACCACGGAAGTGAATTTAAACGGTTATTTGTTGTGTTATAGATTATCAAATGAGTGCTAGTCTGCTGGTACAGAAGTATCTGACTTTTTCAAATTGATTACAACAAAATGTACTAGTTGAAGAAACTAGTATACAAAGATAAAGTTGTTGATAGCATTCAAGTTGTACCACTCACACCACACAATTATAACCAATTAAGTTGCGACCTGACAGTGACAATTTGATTCTTTTATAGAACTGAAAGGTAAACTTTATTGTATACATTAGTTGAGCATTCATCCATCGTTCCGACTTAATTAGTTTTACGATAGCACATTTAAAATGTCTAGGCAAAAGAAGGAAGGAGAAAGCTTTAGAACAAGTACAGTGGTAATGGCGTACAGATGAAAAACACAGAATTAGTAGTCGAACTACTGCTACACTACTGCAAGGAATAAACAATCCGCACGGACATTTCATACAATTAAAGCAGACTGAACGTGAATTATTATTTTTTGTATCATACATTGATGTAACTTAGGCTTCGTTAGAGTACTGTCGCCAACTAGCATTAATGGCTTGGATTCATGTCAATGCAAATAATAACAATGAAGCAATGGGCTTAAACGAGTTCAACTTTGACTTTAGATTAGACTCGAAAGTCTGATAAGGGATGTGGTCATGTGGTATAAGAAAAAGTATTCAACTTCAATGGTCAACGGGTTGTGAGAAGAAGGAAGACACGGGGAAAAGTACTAGAAAGACTCCAACGCAGAATATCGTCAACCTGGATGTCAAAAGGTTTGTTCGTCTCACAACAATTCTTGACACTTTACGAGCATTGTTACGAAGAATCATAGAGATTGTATGATTACACCCGACTGCTCTTACTCGACACTGGGCGAACAGGATGAGAAGGTTCAGGTTGGTAGGAGAGCTATAATGCAGCTCTTTATGGGAGAAAAAGCTTCTCAACCCTTTCAAACTGATTACCAACGATGAATTTACATCTCTGTTCCATGAAGACATGCGTGTGGGCGACCACGTTTGCTTTTCAGTCAACTTTACTTCAACATTTGCACATAACTTATTTCCAAAGTGTAAATTCTATACAAGCTGCTACTTTTTTTCATTTATTTTCTGGGTGAAAACATAATGTCATTACTTTCTCAAATCCGTCGTTTCCGCCAGTCCTCACATTTCAAACATCAACGAGCATCAAGGTCAAACGACATATGCATACCCTAATTTATAGTCATCAAAATATAGGATTTATAGCTATATTAAAAGTTGTCATGAACGACGAGAACCGAGAACGCCTTCAAAATGTCAGTCCTAACTAACATTAGTATGAGGAGAATAGAACTTATATATTATGTATATGCAAAAATGCTGTGGGCACTCGACTGGTCTTGCCACATTCTAGAAAAAAACCTACTATAGCAGCACTGTTCTGAAGTGAACATTTGTAAAAACAAGAGTACGACTACTACGTTGCTAATCAAAGGTTTCCATCAAGATCTGTAGAATGATCTGTGAACAAAGTGATCTGACAAATTATTTCATTCCATACTTGCATTCAATGTCTCTGAAGCATTCGTCATCCAGTGGACAGCTAACTGGCCGCGGAAATGTTCTCTTTTCGACGGACTTCATTGATAACTTTTTACTAATTTGTTAGATTGCTAGTGCAGTACAGCATGTGCCAATGCCAACAACGGTTCACTAATCTTGTAGCTTTAAAGCTTTCTGTACATAATCAACGTTTCCTTTTTGATTGAATTAAGCTCCAACGAAATTGATATCATACGTTGTTCTTGTTCAGAATTCAGCAGTGTTGCAGTTGCAAAATAAGGTGATGATATCGTTTGGAACATATTTGACTGACAACTCCTACACTCGCTATAAGTAAATGTCATATATAACTCGCACCGTTTTTTTTAATGAGGAAAGAGTGCGTGAATGGAAGCTGAAAAGACAAACTAGGAAGACTGTCACAGTCTCAGTCAGTATAATCATAATCATGAATTTGGTGCATGTCTGGTTGTTTTCCTTCTGTCTCACTCCTCCATCTTCTCTTTCTGAGTTGATTCAACCTTATAGTTTTTGTATAGGATAGGAACAACATTAGCTCCGTCATTCGCATGACAGGTTTAGTAGATAATAGTTGAACGACAGTTTCTAAGTGCATCCTTGCACTTGCACACAAGCAAATCAATTTGACAGCAGCTCTGTAGGACAAAAAATCAGACATTTCCAAAGACTGGATTACAGAGGAATGATGGGTGTTCTTTTACTTCCAAATAATCTTGACTCCACTCTTCGGCATATCAAGACAACTGAGTCCTATTGGAATGCAGCCAGCAGCATTGTTATTATACCCATTTTATGCTTATGTCTGATTGCATCAGAAATTATTTGTAAGTCCTACAATAATCGTCCCACAATGCTCGAATAAAATTCAGGGTTCAGTAACAAACTTTTAAGTAAGACAGACATTCAATTTTTGCAAATTGTCATCATTTTAGCTCAACAACATACAGAGAGGAAAAATGCATGAAATTACAACTCAATCAGAAAAATGAAATGATGCCACTTAACTAATAGAAGCCGACCACTCAAGTATTTCTGCTAATCGCAAAAACTGTAGTTGTCAGTTGGAACGAGGATTGTCCTTTACGCATTCTAACAGCGAAAATTACGACTATTGGCCAATTAACGTTCTTTTACTACTGTGATATTATTACTCTCACCATTTACATTTTTGACATTTTGACTGTTCATGGCAACTGACAGCTCCACAGTATGCAACAATAATGCTCAATTGTAAAACGTGTTTTAATGGCAAATTGAGGGAGAAATCCGAGTCGACAGGTCATATCAATATAGTCAGTTGATAGGGTGTAGACAAAACAACAACATAACATCATAATTGTGTCTTTTACACGTTTCAAATCTTTTCCTCTGTGCGAGAAGCACAGAAGATGCTTTATGGGATGCTTTTTATTCTTTTATTGCCATAAAACCCATGGGAGTTTCAAGACAGACAACCGCACCTTTAAGACCTAACATGTCAACAGCGCAATTATGAATTTCTGTAATTTCGCACTGTGCCATTATACTGTAAGTGACTTTTGGGAAATTCAAAAAAATTGTACATGTGCCTAATTGCACGTTGTAATGGTTTGTATCATCGTACTACGGACAACGAGATGAAATAACGAATTGAAGTTTTTTCGTTTTTGTGCACTATCCTTTGCAGTTTTTTTCTTAGGGACAACAAAACAGAAGAGGGACAAAAGTTGTTTAGTGCTTTTAGGACTTTTTGATGGACTTGAGTTCTTGCAAAACTTCACATGTATGCATCATCTTATCATCGTAGTATTATAATCAATCTCTATCTCGATTTATGGAAACGCCTCCATTCATACCAAATCTTGTACATCCCACAATCCCACAGAGTCATAATAATATTGTCATTAAAACAATAATTTCCATATAAACACAACAGTGATATATACGTTCTTCCATATACCAACTTAAAAATCTTTATGAATTACTTACGATGAATGAGCTATGAATGACGTCCTATTAAACTGTAAATAAATTTCCATACACCGTTGTTATACTATTTACTAATAGCTTTTATGAATTCTAATTTGTCTGAAAACTACAGATTTATGTTTTAGAAAAACTTTTCTGAGATACAAAAACGACGAAATGTCAAAAAAAGCCAAAAATCATGCTACACAAACACCAAACACAATAACGAAATGCCAAAGCTTCAGCAAAATGACGCGCAACGCGAAAATGATTTCCACGCCGGGGAAATTTCGTCAACATTTTTCCCATTTCCATAATTTCCATCGTGTTTTGATGCAATTGCTTTATTTTTCATTTTCGGTGTATTATTTCGTAGATTTTGTTAACAAAGTTTGAATTTGGAAAATTTTGATACATTGCTTGGAAACGTACTTTTTTGGCAATAATAATGTAGTGGAGCTGTGGAGCAATTCGATTCAAGTTTTAAAGGACAAAACAACGATATCGGTTACAGAATTTACAACAGGATTTTTGAAATTGATTAAAACCGTAAGTATTATTTATTCAAATCACTGGTAGTGGTATTATTAATTGAACTTTAATTAATGTTTGATTTTATGGATTAAACTAATTTGGTTTGAATTTCGTGTGTTCATTTCAGGAGACTGTGTTCGTTCGAAAATTAGTGTTCAACAATGTTGTTGTGCCGGCTTGGAACATGTCCTGGAAATCTGTTGAGGCTTACGCAATGTCATCAAATAATTTCGAATCGGGCACTTGCCACGTTGGCGAAGCAAACTGGGACAAGTCGTAGAAATTGGACATTCAGAAATTCCAAATTTCCTTGTTCTAATAATGTTGAACCGGTGAAAAATGGGATTTGTTTGTCGACAATGACAATGCGTTCATCATCATCGTCACCACCTTACAAAGAAAATCCACCGGATGAAATTGATGAGAAGGAGAATCAAAAATATGAAAAAGTTGCTGAGAAGAAGCAACAGAAATGGCGTTTATTCAAAAAAGCATTTTCCTCAATTTTGTTTGTATCCACTTTTGTGGGGGTGATGCTATTTCGAAAACGACGACAACAGCAATTAGAAGATAATTTGGGGCAGTGTATTTTCCTCCGGGTAGACGAGTCATTTCAAGGGGACGAGCGGGTTCTGTGCCGATATGGTCAAGATAAAGTTACTGGAAATACTGGATGTGTTCTTCCAATCTCAATTGTTCGAGACGGTACGATCAGAACCATTAAAAATTTTGCTGTGAGGGATGACGATGTATTCATTGTCAGCTTTCCTAAGACTGGTAAGATTTGAATAATCAGCTAATTTAATTGACTTTCAAGATTTCGTGTATAATATTAGTATTACTATGTCATATGTATAATATATTTTATGTTTCTGTTTAGGAACTACATGGGTGCAAGAAATCGTCTATGTCATGAAAAACAACATGGATTTCAAGAAAGCTAACGATTCTTTATTAGAAACGCGATCTCCTTACCTAGAGTATCCTTATCCAGGCCTCAAATCCGTAGAAAAAATGAGTTCACCAAGATTGATTAAAACCCATTTACCGTATTCTCTGCTTCCAAACGGGGTTAACAAAGCGAAGATAATTTACGTCACAAGAAATCCTAAGGACACCGTTGTTTCGTATTTTCACTTTGCCAGAATGCTCACGTTTTTAAGCTACAAAGGAACGTTTGAAGAATTTCTTCCAAAATTCAAAGACGACCAAAGTAAGTTGTGTTGTATTAAACGGAGATGATTATTATTTTAGAGATGATTCTCTAATGTTGAACATTGTACTAATATGAACGCTGATTTTCTATTACAGTTCCGTATGCTCCCTTTTTTGGACACATAGAAAGCTTTGTGGAACGGAAAGATGATCCGAATGTATTGATTGTCACGTATGAAGACTTATCGAAAAATCCAATAAAAGTTATTCGGGTGAGTGAAAACTATGACTTGTAAAAATAAAACTATTCCCGATTATCTGTATAGTCTGTATTAGACTTTTAGAGACTATGAATGTTTATGAACGTACGATTTTAGAGAATTGGTGCCTTTCTGGACGTGCCGTTAACTGATGATGATGCAAAACGTCTTGCAGAACACACAACATTTGATAACATGGCGATCAATCCAGCAGTGAACTACAGTCATTGGGATGATTTTGGATTGAGAAATAAAACTGAAGCATTGTTTTTCCGTAAAGGGAAAGTAGGTGATTGGCGAAACTACTTCAGCAGTCATCTGAACGAAGATTTTAATAAATGGATTCAAGAAAAAAATTCGAGTGGATTTAACTTTGTGTATGACAATTAGTATGACCTCCTCATTGTACACAACTTACTCATGCTAGTCCATTCGGTGTAAATAAAGTAAGAATGATAATATGAATGATATGCTTAATAATCTGAGCCAAATAAAATTATTAAGACTTTATACAGTTTATTTGGGCAACAAGTAAATCACCGTACAACTGATCAGTATACAATATAGAAATTGCATACATAGGCTCGTCATGTTTTGTTGCTACATGTTTACATCCTTTTTTTAGAGCTGATGGTAATAATCTTTTAAACTCATAATGGTAATTAGTAATAGGTATTTACTATTCTAGACACTTAAAGCAGCTTTGACAACCACAAAAAATTCAAAATGAAGAAAACAAAAAGTCAAAAAAATGAAGAAAAAAAAACGAAGACAAAACGAAAAACAATACAAATAAAACAGGAGTAAACACTCCAACATCCAATCAACATGTCAGTATGAGTGAACAACAAAATGCTGTCCACTTTTATCTCAAATTTGGGTTCAGTTGGATCCGGAATAGCATACAATTGTCAGCATTTTGACTTGGAGAGCCAGGCGGAGTGCATGGGTTGTAAGACGGGCTAAGGCTACGAGTGTATGGGGAACGCGAACGACTGCGTTCCTTTCCATCAGCATCATCTTGACAACAATGATGTGGCGGTGATGTGGCTCGTGACCTTTAAAAATTGCGAAAGAATCATCAATCATCGTGGACTAAGCATAAAATGTGTTTACAAGATGTCAAAATTCTCCGCATTCATTTTATAATGTAAATAATAAACGCATTACACATAACGAGGCGGTTGAGCATATTCTTCGTGAGCACGTCCTTGTTGTTGGTTGTAGCCGTATCCATGATCTCCGTTTCCGTTTACGTTTCCTTGTCCGTGTCCGTGTCCGTGTTTGTGTCCATGTTTGTGTCCGTGTTTGTGCCCGTGTCCATGTCCGTATCTGTGCCCGTACCCGTGTTCACGTCCACGTCCATGTCCACGTTCATGCCCATGTCCTTGTTCATGTCCATTTCCATGCCCATTTCCATGTCCATACCCATGTCCATACCCATGTCCATACCCATGTCCATACCCATGTCCATGCCCATGACCATGTCCATGTCCATGTCCATGTCCATTTCCGTTTCCGTTTCCATTTCCATTTGAATTTCCATTTGCATTTCCATTTGCATTTGCATTTGCATTTGCATTTGCATTTGCATTTCCGTGTCCAAAGTACCGTCGTCTCGACTGTCCAGTAGACATTTCTACTCTGACCCGATTCCCTGATATGTATCTATATACAAAAGGAAACCCAAATTCATGACATCGAGATTCTTTGATTTAAGAAAGCGAAAATGTCTGTCTAATGTAAATCAAAAATGTCTAATCTCGCAAAGATCATTTTTGTATAAACGGCAAAGCCTCACAGCAAATCAAAGTATTGATTTTGTATAGTTTAGAAGCATATTAAAAGAAGCCACAATAAATCAATAATTCTCATTAAGAGGGATGTGTGTAAGGTTCGTTGAAATGTCCACAGGAACCTTGCATAATACATAAAGTTGACAAAACATTGTCAAGATTCGCATTATACTTACTATCCTATACATACTTATTGTAGGACACTTATAGCTTACAACGAGCGAGCTCAAGTTCTGTTCTTTCACTCTCAACTGACTTGAGTGTGACTGTGAAAGCTCGCTCGACTCTAAAACTTTCTTTTTGATAACGCTGGTCGCTGGCGCTTTCAATATCGACTTATACAAAGCCATTAAGTATCAAATTCTTTATTTAGGAGGTTAGCTGTTAATTGTTAGACCAGTGATGTTAACACTTACATTCCTCGAGACATCACGACCGCATTTGACGCAGCTTCCGGAGTTTCAAATTCTATAAACCCGAATCCATATGGGTGGCGGGCAACCCAGATATTCTTCAGATACCCGAACTTCTCAAAGACAGCTTCAATTTCACGCTTACAAGCATGGGCATTGGCACCGAGATTTCCGATGTAGATCTTGCACCGGGAGTCCCAGTTGCTGTGATGCTCGTAATAGCGCTCCCGGTGCGACATTATGGCTCCACACTCTTGTCTGAAACAAACCAGAACGACATTAACAATTAGAAACAAGTTCAATTTGTCACTTTACCATTCGCATTCTACGACTTCATTACAAATACCAAAATTACAACAAAGCACCACTTAAAAAGTGATATGGAATCAATAAAACAAAGAATGTTATTTGAAACTCTCAAACAATGGACGTTACGTGGCACGGTGGTTATAAATATAAAGTTCCTTGTATCAACAAAAACACTAACCAAAAGTACAATTTAAAATTGATACCTCTAATACCTTGCATGACCTACTTTATACTTATACTTTGGCTATTCACGCTGAAAACAACAACTTGTCTCCTTTGCTATCCTTCCTATTCATACCTTAAGAAGTTACGAATGAGTTATCACCACGACACCACGACTCACCTTATGCTTGCGAGCTAACAAAAAGAAACGAACCATACGATATACGAATAAGCTAAAAAGTTCGTACACATCTTGAATTTCCAAACTTGCACAATTTACACGACAAAGCAAAACTTGAACTTACAGATTAGCGATTATTCCCAATTATTTGGACCACAAAGTAATAATAGAATTTTAATAAGATTAGCTTACCGATCTTTGTCACCGAACTAAAAGAACCGTTCTTCTTCCTTGTCTGGCTCTCCTGGCGGAGAAACGTTCAGTGACGACGCTGCTGTGACCACGTCGTCGTCGACGTGGCCTGTTGATTCGCCTTCCACACACCTCAAACCTCCACACCAGCAAAGCACTACAATTGATTTCGGGTTTACAATGTAATGTATAGTTAAGTAAAGTGTTAAAGCTTGAAAAGTATAGAGAGCGTCTGCTCCGAACTCTCTGGGAGAACGGAGTTGCCAATCATCTAATCTAATGCCACTTCGAACACGGCTTAAAAACAATGAAAATTCCACCTATAGTTTGCACTTTATTGCAATGCTTCCGCCCCTATACCCCTTTGCCAATATGAATGAAATGAGGGATCTTGCATCATTAATCAAAGTATAGTACATACTATAATAATAATAGTACTATAATTGATTGTTCGGATATAATAGCTCATATAACTAATGTTATGTGCATCGTGTATGCTATAGTACTTGCTAGGTATGCAATTCTGAAGAATGCGAATCTGATTTGATGCATCTAATGAAACTCGATTGACCCTGGTTATAGAGTTATAAGCCTTTGTGATCTCATCAAAGATCAAAACTGACGCCTGCAAAACTGAAATGATAAAAACTCTACAGGAGCATCAGTATAAAATGCATTCATGTCACAGAACGTTGTTGTGTCAAATCACATGTATGACCTGATGCATCTTATCATCTTTTAAGCAACTGGATTCATCTCTCTATAACTATTATTCCCCGATTATCTCATCTCATCAGCAAGCTTAGAAAAATAAGGTTTATAAAAAGGCGATAATATTAGGTGTTCGCATCGAAAATGTCGCCCGGCCGCCGTGCACATTAAAGCTCACACAAAAAGCACAAAACAAAATCAGATAGTTATAATAGCGTGTATTTCACTAATGTTTTCGACACATGACATGTACATTTTAGCAGAAATTGTAACAAAATAACGACAAATCTAATTCATTTAATAATAATTTAAATAAAATAATCCCCATTACAATCTACAACCTTTTGCCACTTATCAGCCAATTTCATAATGCCACTGCGAACTTGCAGTCTTTTGCCAAAAAGTGGAAATAAAACAAATTACGGTAGTGAATTTTAGAAGTTTCCATGATGGATGAATGAAACTTTAATTTACACGTAACACGGAACGCAAAGGAACAGAAGAAGCATCATGTGAATGCGGCCGGGCGACATTTTGGATGCGACCACCTAATATTTATGTAATAGGTTTGTGAAAAATGCCAAAATATGCTCATAATATTTTTATTGAAAACGATTTTTTCAACGTTTTGCATATATATAATAGATGCTATAAACACACGGTATGCGTAACATACAATATATAGTGTTAAATGTTCAATTAATTGGATATATTAAGCTAAACAAGAGTCAAAGTAACTTTAAACAATAGGCTGCGCTCGGCAAAAATAGAAACAAAAATGAATTAAGTGTGACAGGAATGGAGTAATAATGTGTGATTCTGGACGTATATTTCATGATTCCAAAGGTGAAGGAAACGTTTCCTATCACTTTTGCAATGTACCAACACATTTCAGCATTTCATATATGATCAAATGATCAAAAACGTGAAAATCGTAGACCATTTTTAGTAAAAAATGGAATATTTTTTATAAAAAACCGCAAAAAGGTATATAAATATGTCTATGGCCGAAAAGTGCGAAATATGTAAAAAAGGTTTATAAAAAGTTCATTAAAAAATCTTAGAATGTTGCCATTTGTCCACCCAAGAAGTTTCCCGAAGTTTGGATACAATGAAACATGTTTATAGCCTATAAACCTTAGTTTCCTAAGCTTGCTCATCAGGCATGCATCAGGACTGATACTTGAAGAATGAAATGATCAAAATTACTACACAAAAGCATCATTTACTAACTATAAGCTAAAATGTCGTGTCAAAAAGCGACTATTGATTCATACTCATATATTTACTAAACAACTATACTTTCAAGGTAACCAAATGCATTACGTTGCATCAAATTGCATTATGCATGCTAGACCCCTAGTTGCAAGGAAATTAAGCGTCTGACACTGTGACATTACCGATTCGAATTATTTTTTTTTTCATCCGAAATTGCATTAAGTTTCATTAAGCTGAATTTCGACTAAACTTGCATTATGTTATTATGTTGCATAATTTCATACCGGGCTAAAGAATCAATGAATGACATGAGGAGAATTGCTAATAACGAGATACCCAAGCAAACACCGGCCAGGATATAAATTCGTGGTTCTGTGGGTCCCTTTTCCTGGCACTGTGACATTACCGATTCGAATTTTTTTTCATCCGAAATTGCATTTTGCATTTTCGACCGTAACTTGCATTATGTTGCATAATTGCACATTTTTTGCAAAAAATGCTGCAAAATTGTCGTTTTTTGTCAAATAACTTGTGAAATTCACAAAATTAAGTGTTAAAAATGAAGCTAATGTACGTGTAGCTAGCACGCCATGCAGAAAAATGTCAAAAATAACTTTTTCGGTAAACGGTCTGGATTCTAAATATGCGCTTTCAGTATTAGTGAGCACGTTTTGCACTCATTTTTTGAAAATCTAACATGCCCCCGTGTAATTTTCGAAAGCCACCACTACGGAAATACAATTTTCCTGAAATTTCGTTGATTTAGAATGATACAAATACGTTTGTAGGCTTATTAAAGTTCATATTTATGTTGAAAACCTGAATTTGTAGGCAAAAACGTCGAAATTTCATAGCTATTTCAATTTGCATTAAGTTGCATTATTTGTAATTTGAATTTGCATAATTCACATTTTGATGTTGCATTATTGCGGTTCCCTTGATTATAATCACACCGCAACAGCAGGAATTGGTGTATAAAATGACGGATAGAATTGTCCAGCAATGTACGAAGAGTATCCCGTCATTGAAAGAATGGACAATTGCCCACTTTATGCCAAACTTTTTCATGGCTATACTTGGAACGAACCTGTGATGAAAAAAATGCTATTATTAATTAATGCCATCATCTTTATCATTTTCATTTCGGATTGAATGAAAAGCTGGTTTTAGAATGTACTCAGAGAAAAGCTTTTCTCTGGAATGTACTATGTACATACATGCTTGAAAGAACTAGTGCAACGTAAATTGTAGCCATTGAAAATATCCCAAGTCCTTTCTGAAAAATGCATGAAAAAGTGTAAAGTTAAGAATAAAGTGTTGCACGTCAATGTGACAATTTTCTCGTTTGTAACATCATTTCATGCCATTTTGCCACTAGCCAACCCGTCAACTGATGAAAAGCAAAGGGAGAAAAATGGGTAAACCAACCTCTTTGTTGATAGAGCTTTGAAGATTGCTCATGCAGTTGAAAGCTGTAAACTGTAAAGAGAAGGAAACCAAACTGATCATTAAAATGTTCCTTAATAGCATAAATGCGTCGACTTTCTCCAAGAGGATAAGTAATACAACTAATACTACGATTATGACGAATGATGAACTATACAAAATACAATACATAAGATTGGTAAATAGTTTCCTAAATATAGTTAATGCTTTCGTTTTCCAAGTTGTATTCAACGTTCTAAGTACACTACACTTAATATAAATGACGTGCATTTGACAACTAATGAGACCATGGGATGGCTGGTTTGTTCTACCATAAATATACAATCTTATACACAATCACAATCACAGATTTGCTAAAGAAATCCATCAGCATTGGATCCTTTTTCTCGCTAAAATACTCAAAAAATACTTTGGTAACGTTGAGATGTCAGACCTTTTGGTGTTGGATTGCCTTTACTGTAGAATTTGAGAATTTTTTTCGTATCGCACCATAACATCGTAATGTACAACAGAAAATGCATTTGGCAAGAAAATCAGGGATGAGAATGAGGAGATGAGGACTAGGATTTGCCTATATCAAGGAAAAGGGCAATATATAATCACATTTCTCTGTTTTGCTTTAGAGAAAAATTGAAGAGCTGAAGCCATGAATCCCAATCCATTAGGTCCATTAAGTCGGAAAGGAATCTGTTCAATTCATTCTAGTTTTCCATAGGAAGGGAAGCTGCGTGGAGTCCCTGAGGTCCTTTACTTTACGCAGGGATATTCCATTTTTGTTTTCACCGCGTCGTGAAAAAAATTGATTCAAGGGTTACGATAAAAGGGTTATGATTTTGATGGGTCTGGTCTGGTCTCCAGCCTTAACTGGAGTGGAGACAGGTGTCCACACATGAAGTCAATCCTGTGCAAATGGGTACTTCATACATATATAGTCTTTTTTTGGGTAAGGGTTACTGGAGCCAAAGGCTTGTTGGTTCTTCTCTTTTGTCTCTTTATAAAATCAGATCAAAAGGACTATAAACTATACATCAAGTCGCTCTTGTTGTTTGAACGTCGAAGAGAAAAGCGTTTTCTGTTACCATTCACTATTCACAAGAAAACATCCCCGTTTTCACTCTGATTCATGCTGTCATCATCAATTTAGATAAAGTACAAAAAGCAACTCCCTCTCAGAATCATCAAGTAATTTTTTGCAGGATTGGCACCATGAACACTTGTCAGGTTGCTTTTATAAATCCAAATCCAGTTTATACGTATTTCGCGTTTTGTATCACTGCCATTTTTTAATGATACCCTATTGGTGAAAAGTTTTACATTCTCTCTTAACATTGTGGTTATAATAAAACATTTTCTAAATCATGTAAACTTTATAACGAATTTCCATCACTCGGTTTTAAAATGTATAACTGCAAACTACCGAAGAACGGAATCGATCGAATGTTTTTGAATTATGGACCATGAAAGAAGAAAATGGAATTGAACTGATCATAACTACATATAAAGTGTGCAAATTTAGTAAAACATGTTCAATTACGCTGTTGTAATACTGTGTGCAGGTTATTCGAGAGCGTTATAACGATAGCGAGTCCTATGATGATCATGACTCTGGAATAGCAGGCTGTAATCAATAAATGATGAAAAGTATTAAAAGTGAATGGTACTGGTTCACTAAGTACAAGAAACGACTGATTATGGTTTGGTCAAGCATTTAGGACAAGTGTACGCATGATAGACTACGGGTGACCCCAGAGATTTTCTTGAATAGCCGAGATTTGTGTGTCGGGTGTTCCCGACCTTTTATTGGGAAGCGACGCTGCGGATGGAATCCGCTGAACGAGCCATTTGTTCATCCCTTCGGTTGTCCCTTGGGGTCTTCACATGTGCACGCAAAGGACTCCTCAATGTCCTCAATCATGAAAGGGGAGTCCTTCGACAAATCTCATTTCAACCTAGACTTGACAATATGAACATATGAGGCCCTTATATTACCAGTCCGTAAAAGTTTCTGGTGCTTTCACTCTCACTATTGCACTCAAACACACAGCATCACCAGGACTAGTAACACATTAGCACAAGGAACGATAAATGTTCAGTGATTGCTTGTCTTGCTTAAATTAAAATACCTTACTGTTCTCCGGGTAAAATTATCATTCAGGCACAAAGTGACATTCAAACAGCATCACCATTCATCTGCATGGATCCAACTTTACTATATTCAACAAGCTCATTCTCAACTTTGTCAAGATGTAAGTTTACATAATTTTGGCACATTTTCGGGTTTCTGTGAATGAGTTAGTATAGTTGGATTTTGATTGGGTCCAAGCAACTAACATTGTACATTTTATAATATTTGATTCAGAAATTGGTACATGGGAAAAGAAGAGGTACTAGTCAATACGTAGGTGACAAAATGAATTTTGAGTGCTCCAATTCGCCAGACTCTTTCTGTCTTAGCGACAGTATACTAAGTTGTGGTGATGAGAGGAACCCAAGGTCTCGTGTTGGTCGTCGAACACGAAGAAAAAGTCCAAGCTTGATAATGAAGCTGAAACGTATCCGTAGAGAAAAGGCGAATGATCGTGAAAGACAACGAATGCATCTTTTAAACGAAGCTTTGGAACGATTGCGGCTGGTACTTCCGCCGTTGCCACAAGATCAACGCCTCACCAAAATTGAAACCCTAAGATTTGCGCATAATTACATTTGGGCATTAAGTCAAGCTTCAGTGATTCAAAATTTTGGAAACGCTCAATTTCATAATGACTGGAACGGAAACACAAATGATAGTCAGAATAAAAGTGAGACTCCGTTCGTTGTTCATGTGGGGAACGTGAGACTCGTTCTGGACAAGGAAGGACAACTTCTTGAAACTGTGGCCACACGTCCCGACACACCACCGGCATCACCACAGTCATCTGTTACATCACATAATCGGGAGGATTTTGTGGATCAAACTTACACAGATTCGTCAATGTCTGCTGATTCTGGACTCGTGTCTTGTGGTGATAGGCACGTGGCTGCGTACGGCATGTCACACGTTTTCAATAACAACACCGTGGATCATTATCATCATCATTATTTTGTGGATGAGCAATCCTTTTAAAAAGGAACAACAACAGAAACGCGTCGTGACGTGATTGTGATATCAATATCAATGTTCATATTTTTTGAAAAAAACTGGGAAAACGTTTTACTTAATTAATAGCAATGACGTGCTTTGTGTAAATGCGCTCCTCTGAATTGATTACATTTTATTATGACATCATTATGGTAACTTCTGTGTAGTTTTTAAATGTTAAGGTTGAAAATCTTATTTTGTGATATAATTTACTATAATTTGCTCCTTTTCCTATGCCGTAGCCGTAAAGTAAGATTATTTTTAAGATACGTTCATGAAATCAACCTCAATTACTGCTCTGAGCAGGTGAAAGTCATAAGAGCATTAATTGTATGTATATAAATGTTTGTAATTCACAGAAGCAAGGATTAGATTGTTTTTAGAACAACGTTTGTAAACGATTTCACTTACCATTGCTCTAAAATGTATATTGTGTTAGATTGCATGCAAATGCATAGATTCACAGATTTTTTGCTATACGTAAGTTAATTATGCTTTAGGAAATCTTCTTGTCATTTTCGACCCTTTCTAGTCATTAAATTGTCACACCTGTCCACATGAACAATACGATCAGTGGATTAAAAGCAACTGTGTCCAATGTGCTAAAGCGCCCTGTGATTACACCTTTTGTTCCGTCCATTTGCATGAAGAGGGTCTGAGTCTGAATGTGAATGCAGTCAATGGGTTTTTCCTCTCCCTCATTTACTTTGCATGCATCACATCAATCTACACCAAAAGCAAAGCGTAGCTTTTGCTCTCTGGCCAATGAGCCATTCATTCTCGCACTTGTCCAGTCCCTTCGTCATGGCTAATAGAAAACTTCTCTTTAAGGGTCGTCGTCCACTAAATACACAGTACAGATTGTCATCCGATTTTACTGTCGCCTTGCCTCAATGGGGTTGAGTCCAACAACCAAACCATTTATTTCCCTGCTGCCCACACCCTTTCAAGGCACAAATGTATGTCATTGTTGAATTTCCAGCATTCATACAAAATTCATCTTCCCTTCGGATCATTTCCCTAGTTTAGGTCATTTTTTCCATTCGTTCTGCCTCCTTAGGGCATAAAAATTGATTGATCCTATCTTCTCTTCAGCTTCAGAATTGGAACAGTAAATTTTCCTTCCGTTCGGTTTCTTTCGGTTTCTAAAACCAGTTGACTTACGATTGTTCATTTCGAAGTATTGAATAGTACTTTATGTTTTTGAAGACACACAGAGTGCTCTGCTTGACTATAAACAGTTTGAAACTTTCGTTTCTGTCGTCAGAGCCCAAAGCAAAGCGTCCAATCCTGTTTGCATGGAAGATTTCCTACATTTCTAATTTCATAGTATGCTTATTTGATTGTGCACTTGCCATAAGCAATTCGAGATTGAATCTGAAACTCTGGGCTCAACTATGGATTTTGCTCACACTTATAAGGTACTGTCCACGAATCCTGGATCGTATAAAAATCCCAGGCGGCCAGAACAATTTGAAGGTTCGTCTTTGCTTTTTGGTAGGGAACATGAACAGGAATAGGGAAGGGAAAACGTCAACATACAATCACAATTCAACATGAAAGAGTTTTGTTGAATCTGGTACATATAGTACAACAATAAAACCGAGTAGAAAAGGGAAAAAACCGGTATGAAGGGATCCAAACTCCATAAAGGGTCCAAACGTCGAAAGCCACCTGCAAACTATTATGCTTTCATAGAAGTGCCAGTGCCGCAGTCTACAATCTCATCTTTCTCGGTCGGTGTTACCCTCCTCGATTGCAAATGTTGCACGAAACACCAATCTGACACAATCAATTTCACAAAAGGTTGTCTTAATGTCATTTCCGTAGTTTTATATAGTCATTACATTTCATACTTTTCAGAGATTACAAGTTAAGTAAGATTGCATTTTTGCATGCATAATGCATTTCGTACTGATTCCACGTCTTGACGGCGGCAGCCATGCCGCCGTCAAGACGTTGCATCTCAACCCGGCGGCAAGAAAAAAAACTGGAGACAGCCGAAATCGGCGGCACTCGAATACAACGGCATTGAAAACGACGGCCCATATAGATAAGCAGCGAATGATAATGTGAGTATTATGTATGAGTGACAACCCGATGTGGAACCACCGAACCACCATATATCCGGAACCTAGCCTAACCTATTCTAACTTAAACAACCTAACGTCATTTAAACAACCTCACCTAAATGTAAAATGTAATGTTGGTTTTGCTTGCCGATTACCCATTCAGGTAAAAGCTATATATAGTTGAGAATGTTCGAAAATGGTTAGTTCTCTGGTAGTTATCGAATGTATAAGTTAAAATGTCACGGCTTCGAAGGTTAATATTAAGAAATTCTTAGCATCATGTTATTTTCGGAGGATTAGATTAGATTGTTTTCGAACCTAGAATTTATTTAATCATTTTTTAGATTTATGAAGAAATGGGAATGCAGAGGAAAGCTTAATGGAAAAAGGCAAGGCTCCTCATGGTTAAGCTCCATCTGCGACCATCGTCTCAAGCCGTGTTCAGCATTGGCGCATCTCATTCAAGCTCTGTTCCTTTTTGTGGTCTGATCCTGAGTCCTGTTGGAGTTAAACTGGTCTTTTCTGACCAATTTAAAATCTTTTCAACTTTTCGGATACATTTCACTCTTGTCAAAATGACCTTTTGGAGAGCCGCCGGTCTTAAGTAAGTATTTTTTCTTACCAAAGTACTTTTTTTTGAAAAAAGCAAGTTCGCAAGTCAAGTGTCACGCCATGTTCATGTGCCTTGTATATTGTATATTATTTAAAGTCACAAATAAAAATCTAGACATGGTTGTTTGTAAGATTTTTGATAGATTCGTTTTTGTAAACTGTAAAGCTGTAATTTGTGTACTTTAAAATATTGTTAAATTAATTTAATTTTGTCTTTTAGTTACATCAATTATTCAATGATAGCTGCTCGTGTGGTTCGCAACGCCTTGAAAGGTGATGCGAAGGTGGAAGCAGCTAAACGAGCTGAGAGCTCCATTAAATTTACACCTTGGAAAGATGGGAAGGCAGTTAGTAAGTGGAAGATTTTGTACAAAAAATTAAATCAGTATTATTTAAATGGTAATTTAGCATAAGCAATACTATTACATCAACCGTGTTTTTTTGTATTTCAATTTTTACAGAGGCGGAGGCCTAGTTTCGTCAGGTTTCACTGAACCTTAACTTTACTGTATAATCGCTGAAAGTCAAATGTAGTCAAGAAAATTACTGGGCGTATGTAGTTGTGCAAAAAATGACCTCTAAATATAGTACGCAAATATGGGTGCATTGTTATCAGCTCCCCAAAATCTTCGAATGTCAAACTTTTAAAACCAAGCTTGTGGAGAGGAGTGGAGAAATAAATGTATAATATTGTAAATTGAAATTGATTTGTTTGCTTGTCATTAATTTAAATGTACTGGTAATTGACGCATTCTAAAAGATCATAACTTTTGCTTGTTGCACATTAGAATAAACGAATCTTTTTACAATGTTGCCCTTTTGAATTGCATTCCTAGGGAATCCTGATCTCAATTGCAAATGCAAGTTTATTGCAACACAATCACAAGATTATTCAACATCGATTAAAGATAAGGTGGTTAGTTGGTTAGTGGCTAGTGATTTAATTAAAGCATTATTTATTGTTTCATTATTCATTATTGGGAATATAGATTGGCAAGAGTAGGAATACAACCTCCATCTGTAGTGAGCGCGGTTTGACCAAGCATGCCGGCATTCCACTTTCCACACAAAATCCCTCGAGTTCCGCACATTTCATTTGGGATTGCATCAGGTTTTATTGCTCTCCTGCTTTAATAGTAATTAACCTGATAGACTTTATGATAGGAGATCAGCAGATTTTACTGTTTTTGGGCATATGGTAGTGTGAGTAGTTGACTATTAATTTATTCAGGTGGAAGTACGGATTGTGTTTTGCTTCCTTGTCTTTGAATTTTTTAAAGTGCAAAATGGCTGATGCGGAAGGAGCTCCTTTGTCAAAAAGGTAATTTTTAAAAGATCAATTTTAAATTTTAGTCTATAAACGCATTTAAAAACGCTTTAGTCATAGCTTTTGTCTGTCAGTCAGTCCGTCAGTTTGAATAAACTTTATAAACTCGAATTCAATTGTCTGGTATTTTGTAGAATAGAATTAGAAATTGTGAATTTAAAATATGTTTTCATTTTGTATTGCTGTGACACTCACAGGAAACGAGAGAACCTTTCCGAATAAGGCAAAGAAGACTTATAAAACGTGTTCATTCCTTTCTTTATTTATATCAGTTTTTGTAAATTCTCATACGTGTCATAAATTAATGTTATTTTTATTTCATTTCGTTGTGAACCAAGTGTATAATTGTACAAGATTGGATGATGTCGTTCCGAGTGCCATTATCTCTTGCTTGTAATTTTGGGTTAAGAGGTTTAGTTGGTGTAGGCTCTTTGAGATCCGAAGTCGTCCTACTTCCAAAATCACTGTCTTGTACTGGTATCTCGACTCGATGGATCAGGTGAGAGCCTAAACCACTACAAAAGTCAAGTAAAATTTAATGGTTAAATTTTGAAGTGGGGGTTTCCTCTTTTCTCTTTGAAATTGACATGTAATTGAATAGTGTTAGTTTGTTTTACTGAAACAGTCATAAGAGAAATTGCTCAACTGACTGTATTTTTATGAAACAGATCGTTGTGAGTATAAAGTAGGTTTTATCGATGACTCTACTTCATTGAAATCACTAATCTTTGTTCTATTTTTTGATATTTTAGTGAACAAAAGCGTCGCTTGAAAGCTGAACAAAAGGCCAAAGAGAAAGCTGATAAGGAAAAACAAAAGGCTCAAGATTCTTCTGGAGCCGCCGACGGCAAAGACACTGCAAAACCTAAACCCAAAGCAAAGGAGGAGGAAGAAATTTCACCGAATGTACATCTTTTCAGTTTGAAATTATGCTTCTAAGTAGATAGTTCAGAAATTTATATATAATCTGTATTTATTTAATTAACATACATTTCATTTGTATTTTAGGAGTATTATAAGCTGCGGTTGCAAACATTACAGCAGCAAAAAGCTGCCGGCGAAAACCCCTATCCTCACAAATTTCATGTTTCCATATCTTTGGAAGACTTCATCGACAATTATAATGGATTGAAGGAAGGGGAAATCATGGAAAACGTTTCCGTATCTGTCGCTGGTAGGTGATGTAACGTGGAATCTTTATTACTCTATTGTCATTCAAGGTTACACAGTTTGTGATGATTTATTGGTTTGCTTTTATTCCAGGACGTATTCATGCTATTCGTCAATTCGGAAAGCTTATTTTCTATGACTGTCGTGGAGAAGGTGTGAAAATTCAAATCATGGCGAATCAAAAGTACTACGTTAGTGAAGAGGCTTTTCAAGAGGCAACTGATAAAGTGAGACGTGGAGATATTGTCGGTTTTACCGGTCATCCTTCAAAAACAAAGACGGTATGCATGATTAACTATTGATTTTTTGTCTATGGTTTACAACTAATGTTAACTATGAGGCTAACTAAAAGTCCGTTGATCACCTAATGAATTTCTGTAGGGAGAATTATCACTGGTGCCGAAGGAATTCAAGATCCTTACTCCATGTCTGCACATGCTTCCTCATTTACACTTTGGACTCAAGGATCAAGAAACGCGCTACCGCAAACGATATTTGGACCTCATTTTGAATAATGATGTTCGGAAGAAATTCCAGATAAGAGCAAAGATCATCTGTAAGTTGATCATTTCATTCTTCATAATGTTCACTACCTATATATTTATAAGTTCATTGATATTGATACTAAAGTACCTAATATTATTTCTTAGCCTATGTCCGAAAGTTTTTTGACGACCTTGGGTTCCTGGAAGTAGAAACTCCAATGATGAACATGATTCCTGGTGGGGCCACTGCCAAACCGTTTATTACTCATCACAATGAACTTGATTTGGATTTGTACATGAGAGTTGCACCCGAATTGTATCTGAAGGTTTGTTAAGCTAACATTCATTACGGTTTCATTGTAGTTCAAGTTGAAGGGATCTGCAACTATGTTTTGGATTGAAATAGATGCTTGTGGTTGGAGGCTTTGATCGTGTATATGAAATTGGTAGACAATTTCGCAATGAAGGAATTGATCTTACCCACAACCCTGAGTTCACTATGTGCGAATTCTACATGGCTTATGCCGATTACAATGATGTAATGGCACTGACAGAAAAATTACTTTCTGGTAAGTAACTCCGATTTCAGCCTTTAATGTCAACATCCCGTTAACTTACTAGTTTTCGTTTGCAAAATAGGTCTCGTGAAATCGATTTATGGATCATATAAGCTCAAAGTCCATCCTGAAGAAGGTCAAGAGGTTGAACTTGACTTTACTCCTCCGTTCAAGCGAATGCAGATGGTACCAGATTTGGAAAAAGCTATGGGTGTTAAAATTGGTACAACAATATAACTATAGTTTATGCTTAATTTATGTACTTGTTAATTAAATTTTAAAAAGCCTAATAATTTTGAATACAAGGGCCGTACGAACGCTTTGGAACTCCTGAATCCAACGGACAACTCAGTGATTTGTGTGTGAAATATGGAATTGAGTGTCCTCCGCCTCGTACAGCTGCTCGTTTGTTGGACAAGTTGGTTGGTCACTTTTTGGAGGAGCAGTGTATTAATCCGACATTTATCGTGGATCATCCGCAAATTATGAGTCCTTTAGCAAAATATCATCGATCTGAAAAAGGTCTCACTGAACGTTTCGAGCTGTTCGTACTTAAGCGTGAAGTCTGCAATGCATACACAGAGCTGAATGATCCAGTGGTTCAGCGTAGTCGCTTTGAACAACAAGCAAAGGTAAGTTATTACTTCAGGTGTGATTATCAAGGTTTTTCGTGCTTTCGAACAACGAATGATTTTTTCATAGGACAAAGCTGCTGGGGATGACGAAGCTCAACCGGTTGATGAGAACTTCTGCACTGCATTGGAATACGGTCTTCCGCCAACTGGAGGATGGGGAATGGGCATTGATCGACTCACGATGTTGTTAACGGATTCTCAAAACATAAAGGTTGCTATTTGCTATTTAGAATTGATTGTAATATTATACGTTTAGAGTGACTCCTAAATAGTGTCCTGGAGACACTGTTGATATACCTGCAATCATTTTTGTTGCAGGAGGTGCTTTTGTTCCCGGCGATGCGCCCTGAAGACAACAATCCTAATAAACCCGTTGGAGCAGAGACCCAAGCAGGAGTTGTAGTAGGTAGTGAACCGTAAAATTTTCAAAGAATTCTAATGGTTTAATTCTTACTTTTGAATGTCTTGTCCAGCTGGAAAGTAAAATAAAGTTTGCTTTGCGAAAATGCTCTTGCGAACAAACATTTTATTTCTCATATAAATTAATAATAATAAAAGTTTTAGTATATAGTTATAGTATACGAATTGAAACTAAATAAATAATACCAGGAACTGAATTTTACTAGAGAATCAAAATTGTCATGAGATGTAATGCGCAAAAGGATTCATGCCAGCAGATTCGTAACTATTCTAAAGCAAAATAAAGAACAGCTCATCATCGTTTTTCTGTCCTTTCAAGTTTCTGGCATTATTTTTACATGTGTGTGGATCATAAATATTAAAATCATTATTATTATCGTTCTTGTGTTCTATTCTACTAACTTAGTAGTGCATGCAATTAAAATGCAAAAGACGAAGAAAGGATGATTCTTGAAAGGACGGATTCAGCTCTCCACACTTCATCTCACATCGAGAATAGTCAATCAAAATCAGATCAAAATTGCTAAGATAGTTTTTTGATTAGTTGTAGTTGTAAGAACAGTACGAAGCCGCTGGCAGTGTGGCGAGTGAGGCGACACGAACGAGTAGATAACGTGAAACTTCCAATCACAACGAACCGTGTTCTGGAGCGTTGTATTCTTGGATTGTCGGATCTCTTGTCTCTCGTTGCCCCTGTGACCTTTGACCTGTGAGTGGTCCCAAAATCTTAGGAAATCTTTTATTGCACATCTTCTTCATCCGCCACTGCGCCTTCCCATCGCTAAAGATACATAAAAACACCAAATCCAACAATCAAACAAATAATAATAAATTAATTAATCATTAATTTTCGGGTTCAATGTGTTTAAAACGCATTCACTAGCAATTACAATCTCAAGCTTACTAATTTTATTCCAGTGTCCATATTTACTTAATTAGTAATTGTGTCACTTGTAAAATGGACTGGGACGATTGACAATAGAGAAAGTCATGTAGACGAACCTTTGGAACCATACACCACATCAACTTTAACTCTAACAAAGTTCTCGGACAACTTTCTTCTCATTATTGCTTCAAGTAGACCATTTTGTCGTTATAATTGCGTTTACGATCAAGCAAGGCTCCTCGGTTTTTTCGCATTTACTCAGTTGAGTGAAAGTTTTCGTCTTCCCAGTTTCCCTTTTCCTTATCTCTTTTATGTAGCGTGACTCAATAAGAATGACAAACTGCAAATTGTAGAATGTTTGCGAAGGAAAGTGATAGAGAGTAGGTATTTCAATTTCAGAAGGGCAGGAACAGGTTGCAAAGGTTGCACCGTCGCCAGCTTTGTGGCTAGCGAATTTTTCCAAGAATGACACACAGGAAATTGAATAAAGATGTTTTCGAATGACATAAATGACATTGTAGTACGTAGTTTGACGTTAGTTGAGTCATAGGAGTAATAGCTTAGCATAGTCATGTTTGTGTCCGTTTGGTAGTGACATGAATTGAGCGTGTTTACGTTTTCATAGAATTTCAATTGAACAATGCGAATGCATAATGCAAATATCTGCTCGTACAGTATAGCACTGTGATTGGTGCGACAATAGGATAGGAATTTGGGAATTGAGACCATTGAGACTTTTGAGACGTCGTCGTTGTCTTTGCGTTGTCTCGTCTCTCGATAAAACTGGTATTTTCGTAGTCGTTTGTCGTTGTTGCTTTTGGCGAATCGGGTATTTGAATAAATACATACGTCGTCGTGAGTCTATGCTAAGGAAGAGAAAGGAATAAAACAGTTGAGCGAATTTTTGGCAAAATGAAATGAAATGGAGAGATGGACCATTTGAGAGCATGAATAGAAGGAAAGGGTTTGTAGTCGAGTCGTCATAGTCGTAAAGTAACTGGACTATTGAGTCTCATGAATAATCCGTTATATACTTTTCCGCATAAGCAAATGGTGAAGGAAATGCAAGCGGAAAAGCAAAGGCATTTAGCGATTTAGCATTATCATTAATCATTGCATTTCCATTTTCCTTGATTTTTCGGTTTTGCTACGCCAAAATCCAACCAACGTTTTATAAATTATTTTTGTTTTTGTTTTTTTTTGCCTTTTTTCATTCAAATTCGTGCAAATAAGGTTTTTGTCTTTTGTTGTTCACAAAATTCACAATCAACTTGTCCCTTAGAGTTTTTTTCAGTTTGCTTGTCATTTCTAAAATGAAGCAATAATTTGTCAATGGCAAGTCGTTCACAACTGTCGAATTCATTTTACTCCTTCGCGTTTAAAACAATTGTGTACAGGATTCTGTAGCGATGTTGCCATAGTTTATGCACATGTTCCAACAACAGCAAACAATTTCCAGAAGAAGTATTCAATACGGTGGACGTTTGTCAGTGTCATTTCAGTCTTTTTAGTTTCGCTGGACATTGGACAAGCAGGATTCTTCCAGTTTGACTTCCTTCAAGGACGTCAATAAGGAGTCAACATGACGGCGGAACAGATAAGGGCAATACCGGAAAACCTCAATCAGTGTGAGGAGGACAAGAATAAAGTTCGAGATCGTATCGAATTCGATCTCTACGAAAAACCTCCATTACATGGAAGTTTAACACTACGCGGAAAACAACATTATAACCCATGCGTGTTCGCCAAGACAGGATGGTAATTGTTATTTCCAGTATATTTCCTTAACAATACTAACTCATTTGAGGTGATCATCAATTCCTGATGGCATTGGACGCTTTCGGTAACTTTTCAGGGACGATTTCTATCGAAATTATCCAAAGGACTATGACATCCGCAAAGACAAGAAGTTCAACTCTGTACGGTCGACTTACGTGTCACTGGGTGACATGGGCTTCCCAATTCCGGAACCAACAACATCCGTATGCAAAATGAAAACATTCCATTGTCACGTCCAGGAATTTCATGCTTCAGATTGAAACTGTATGAACTTTTATTGACTTTTTAGGAATCTCTCAGGACGGGTGCGTTTGGTGAAGACCCTTCTTACCCACAACGATCTCTTAATCCCACTGTCGGAAAATATAATCGACGATGGCCAATTACTCGTTGTTTAACGGATAAGTTGGCTTCTCGTCTCGGGTAGGTTTAATTTATTAAACAGTTTCATAATGAAATGCCATTGTAATTGAATGGAAAATGGAACTCAAATTTCGTATAATTTTTGGATTAACAGAAGGGTAGATTCCTTGGGAATTATTTTGCCCAAAGTCAAAAAAGGGGACATGATCGAGAAATCGACGAATCAGATACACTACAAGTGGCCATATCCCTGCTATCAGGTTTTCTATTTCATTACTCTGCATTGTTACGTTACCTTCAAAATATATGTGAGACAACTCAATGATGAAATTCGTTCGAATAATTTTTCAGGTACCCCCTAAACACACTTACGAGTACCAGGTGCATCGATTTTCCAAAACTGATCTTCATAATTACATACCAGATGAAATCGTCACCTTTGAGGTATAACAAATTAGGCTATGAATAATGAAGAATACAATTTCATTGTCACATTTTAACAAAAAGCAATCTAAACATAGAACTCTCTATCTCTTCACCAGGATGACATAGACATTCGAAAAAAAGTGTTTGAAACCAAGATGATGAAATTGAAAAAGGTGTATGGTTGGCCAGTCAATACCATCACTGGAGAGCCCCTCGGAGGAAGTTTGCAGTGTCTCGAACCCGATTCCTGCGCTGAAATGACTAAGTTGAAGAAAGAGATTTGGCCTTGTGTAAATATGAACATTATCGTAGCAATAGTGAAATAAGTATGAGTTACAATGTTTAAAATGTCAACGTTCATTCATTAAAATTTATAATGTCTGTGACATTGTAGAAGGAAGACCTGGACGACATCAATACTCGGTTTGGGCGTCGCTCAATCGACATTCCACGTAAGAAACTATCCATGTTCGGTCGTCGGAATCATAGCTTTTATCTGCACAATGAGAAACGTCATTATCCGGGAGCCACTAACAGTTACTTGGACACGCGCTACCCGGCCCTCAACTATGAATGTTGGGAAGAAGTTCCGTCTTGCTGCTGTAAACCGAACGACCTGTTCGATGACAAATGCTACTTTGAAGAAGTTCCGGTGAAAATCTGGTCTCAAAAGAAGTGCTAAATTTCGCTGTCTAAGGCCAGTATAAATGAAATTACGTTCTTCTTATAATGTGAATTAAAATCAGCTTGTACTAACCAATGAATTGTCAATCGCCACAAAATATTAGTAACTTGCAATAAAGGCTATAGATTTTGGTAATGCACTTTATGAACTGTTTACTGTTTAATGTCGCAGTAGTTTAAACGATTAAGCAGAGGAGTTACAGTTACATCAAATATCATAGCTGTATTGTAGGACAGACGAACAAATTTATTTTTTGTAAACTCATACAATAAATTAGACAATATAACATCCACTAGTAAATTCGTACAGAATATATTCTAATAACATAGTGTAACCATTTCTTATTGCAACGTTTAGAGTTTAAGAATACAACTCAACAATTCAGAAACTCGGGAACCTAAGCTCATTTCGGATGGAATTTGCGACTTGGATCCTTAGCAAAGTCCAGAAGCATTTGGCAAGGCGTATGCGGTAATCCGTAGGCTTGTTCATACTCTTTCATTTTATCCACCAGTTTTCCTGCTCCATACTGGTCAACAAATCGGAATGGTCCTCCAGAGAAAGGCTAAATGCATAATATATTACTACAGTTTACATTCTTAACATTCACAAATGATCGTTACATTTACGTTTGGCTAATGTTACTTACTGGGAAACCTAATCCAAAGACAGCGCCAACATCGCCTTCCATCTGAAAAACATACACGTTCATTTGAGCCATTCCAAGCACAAAATGTTTTAGAATGTAGAATGAAAATTTCAAAAGTAATTATAGTTTGTTAATAGTGAGCGTTGGAACTATACATAGTGACATAGTTCTCGAAATTTTTGTTCACTAATAGTCACTTTTGCACTTGTTTCCCCCTGACTTAGTCACGGAATCATAACACAGCCAGGTCTACTAAGTGCTAAAATGTGTATCGAGTCATGAATTGCAGTGTATTGCAAAGCAAGAATTTTGGAAATTATTTTTACGGGATTTCGAAGAATTCCTTCTTGGAGGCACATTACAGCTTCATTGATAAAACGACAGCCAGTCCTAAGCTTGACATCTTCAGGAGCAATAGAACCCATTGGAGCTACAGAGTGTTTCTTGATAATGTCCAGCGCTTCTATGTTAACCGGTCTATCTCCCTTCTTTTGGTTTTTGTCATAGATGTAAATTCCTTTTCCAGATTTTCTACCTGTAGAAAAGACGACACTGTTTTCATTTTCCTAAATTAAAATTAGTTAGAGACGGTAAATGTAAAACATACCGTAGTTTTTTCCGGCAACAAACTCATCCATGACTCTTGGATCCAAATTTCCTGTCATACGCTCACCAAAAGCAATAGCCAAATCTTTAGCGATATGCGCTCCAACGTCAATACCCACTTCATCAATCAAAGTGATAGCTCCCACTGGGAATCCAAATTCACATGTCAGTTTATCAACTGCTTTCGGTTCAACTCCTTCCTAAATTTTCAAAGTATAATCATGTAAAAACTAAGAAATATTAAAATGAAATTAACATAACAAAATAGTAAGAGTAATATTAAGTATTTGTACCAAAAGCAAGCGTAAACTTTCATTGGCGTACGCTGAAACTAAACGAGTGGTGTAGAATCCGGGACCATCCTTCACAACGATAACTACTTTTCCTTGTTTAAGGCCCACCTGTTTTTAAAAAATTCGAGTTAAATAACTCCTAATAATCAATACACACAAAACTGGGAACAATTTGTTTAATTAACCTGAACAGCCGCTGCAGTTGTGTCCTTGGATGTTTTTTCTGTAACAATAATTTCAAGCAGTTGCATTTTGTCCACTGGGCTGAAGTAGTGCATGCCAATAACTTTCTCTGGGCGTTTGCTCACTTCAGCGATTTTTGTAATGGGCAAAGCACTCGTGTTGGTAGCAAAAATGCAATGATCTGGTAACATGGCTTCAGTTTCCTTTAATACCCTAATATTAAATAAAAACACCGATAAATATTTTCCTATAATATACCCAGTCTAAGTAATAGTAACAATAACACTACAACAATCTTTAACTATACGATAAAATTAGCCTTACCTATGTTTCACATTAAGATCTTCAAACACGGCTTCGATAATCATATCCACTTTACTAAAGTTTTTGTAATTGAGCTGCGTCGTGAGGTTGGATAGAAACTTTTCATTCTCAGACCTAAAAAGTGTAAATTTTCACCGTAAAATATTGCCGAAAAGCTACAATACAACTTCAAATTAAATTTATTCATACTTTGTCCACTTTTGCTTTTTGACGTTGGTTGCATAATGGTTTGAAATTTGGTCAAAGCCTCTGTCGAGACCTGCTTGCTGAGCATCCTTTAGAATCACATTATAACCCTTGTTTAATGAAACTTCAGCAATACCCGCACCCATGAGTCCAGCACCCAAAATACCAAGTGTCCTGTTGAGAACAAAGTTTTTGAAATTATTATTAATTCAAATAGGAAGTAATAAACAGTTTAAATATATACCACAGAATTTGCTTACTTAATAGGATGTGATGGTTTTCCAAAAGCATTCTTCTTGCACTCCGTCTGTGCATAAAACAATGAAATCAAGCCTTTGCACTCAGGCGTGAGAGCTAATTTGGCAAACGCCCTGGTTTCATGCTCATAACCTTGAGCGGGACCTTTATCTAATCCAGTTCGCACAACCTCCAATATTTTGAGCGGTGCTGGGTACAATCCTTTAGTTTGCGACATTACTTTACCCTTGGCTTGTTGAAATACTTTGTCTTTCACAAAATTAAACTTGAGAGCCATGTCCATAATTTTGTTCATGAGAGATAATTTCCTGGGTGTCCGTTTAAGTTTTCCAGAGGCCAAGTCATTAGCAATATTGATTGCAACCTTTTCCAAGTACTCCGCATTCCTACGAAAACAACAGTAAATTGAATATAATAAAATACTTTTCCAAGACAAGAATACCCCTTATGGTAGTAATTAGAAGTGTCTAAACATTTTAAAAATCCACGTACATTACATCAGCCGGAGCAGCACCAGGTCCCAAAGGATGTATTAACAGGTCAACAATGCCAGCACTCTTTGCCTTTTTGGCTTTAAGAGTTCGTCCAGTTAACATCATATCGAGAGCAGTAGGAATATCAGTAAACTTCCATAGACGTTGAGTGCCACCACAGCCTGGTAGCAATCCCAACATGACTTCAGGAAGACCAAATCCCGTTACTTTTGCAGTCGTCGCAATACGATATTGACAGGCCATAGCAAACTAATAAAGTACGTTATTTCCAATTATTACTCAACATTAAGCTGATTAAGTAAAGAATTGGCCTTTCTTTTCTTACCTCAAGACCACCACCTAAACAAGCACCATTGATTGCAGCAACAACTGGTTTTTTGGAAGATTCTAAATCGTCGAGAAGCCGTCTACCTGCTCTGACCATGTTGGCAAGGTCCTCTTCATTTGTAGCTCTGAAATAATTAATATCCAACACTTTAATTATATGACAGTACAATAACACTCAGACATTAAGAGTTATATTTCAAATAAAGGGATATACTAACTACTATCGCATCATCCGTACGAAAATTGTTTGATTATGTTAATAACATTACTAAAAATAATCACAAAATTGCTTACTGTTGCATCATTGTGATATCAGCTCCAGCAATGAATACTCCAGGTTTTGCTGACATCAGCACTGCAGCATTTATGCTACCATTAGACGATACTTTACTCATTGCATACACCATTTCATTCATAACTTCCTGATTCAGTACATTTACCTAAAATCAATCCGACAAAATGTATAAAATACAATTCCTCATCGTAATAAAATACATGTCATTTTAAATCGTACCGAAGTTCCAGGAGAATCTATCTTAATGACAGCTACTCCATTTTTGACATCCATTTGGAGATGTTTTCCCAAAGCAGTACCCTGAACCTGACACATAACAGCCGCCCGGGAAATGTATCGTCCAACTATTTAACAAATGACATGAAAAATCAAATTAACAACATTATATTAAACATTAATATCCTTCCAAATCAAAACTTGTCATTTCACTTCGCTATCAACAACATTTGACATTCATTTCCTCAATTTCGTAAGAGCAATTGAATCTCTAACGACATCCTAAAGGAATGAAGCCGGTCCACGACCAAAGTCCAAAGTTGAATCCACGATTACACACATTACGGGAAGTTTTACTCAAAAATGACAGTTTTACCAAAAAATAAAATAAACCAAAACTTACGACGATGATTCAAAGGACTTCTAGCTCGTGACCACATTGTCAACGCACTCATTGTAAACGGAAAATCTAATATTTTTTATTTCTTAAAAATTATAATTTCGTCATAAAAGTGCACCAAAAATCCACACAGAACTCAATCAGACTCCGTCGGAGTTTTGACACACACTGAAGTTTGGATTTTGGAGGAAGCGTGAAGTTGGCAGAGTGATTTCAGCGGAGTGATTTTCAGCAGAGTGATTTCTGAAATTCGTGAAGTTGGCAGAGTGATTTCAGCGGAGTGATTTTCAGCAGAGTGAATTTCGGAAATCGTGAAGTTGGCAGAGTGATTTCAGCGGAGTGATTTTCAGCAGAGTGATTTCTGAAATCGTGAAGTTGGCAGAGTGATTTCAGCGGAGTGATTTCTGAAATCGTGAAATTGGCAGAGTGATTTCAGCGGAGTGATTTTGCAGAGTGATTTTGCAGGGTGATTTTGCAGAGTGATTTTGCAAAGTGAATTTGCAGTGATTTTTTGAGTTCCTGTAAAAACTAAGTCGACTGTCAGTCATGCGCATACGGTTATTTATTGGTATATATTTGCGCTCACATGCGGTGTATTTCCCAGTACGGCTTAAAACTCTATCGTTTGCAAAGTTCTCTCTTTAGAATTATATTATATAATTGCGAGAAATGAAGTAAGTTTATAATATAAATTAATAAACTAAAACAGTTTTGAACATAACTGGTAGTTGGTGCTTACTTCTTATTTCAGGATCTTGAATGTACTACTGCTGACACAACTACTTGCTGTTGCAGACGGATGCAAAGCAAAGTTGATACTTCCCTTAATTTTTGAAGGAAGTAACCGCAATGTACATGGACTACGATTCCAGTACTGCACCACTATCGTACCTCAACCATTTTATGAATACTAGAGCAGGTAGAAAACGTTTTCACATTTGCATGCTGTAATGAAAATATTCACTACAGAATACAACCTAATAATTTAAAGGTCAACTTGTGGGGTCCTAGATTCTAGAACAGGAGAGACCAGAATGGGTACCAGGTCTGCTGGGTGCAGTGATTTCTAAAACCAGAGACTTCGAAAAAGAAGGGTGTTCTGTAAGTGAGCTAAATCGATTCAGAATGGATATAGAAGTGTATATTGGGGCTAGTGCAGAAGGGAGGTATTTGGTTGAGTTCATTGACAATATGAATATTGTGATTACGAAGGCACATGATAGTGAGTCCCGATACGTCCAGTATGTAATTGCGGTTTTATCATTTCTGTTGACAGCAGTAATAATAATTATGCGCAGTTACTGTGTGCGTGTGATTAAAAAAATGAAAACCTTTGCCACTGCGAACTTATAAATATGTATATACACATAATTGTAGGCCTTAGAATACAATGTACTGATTTCGGTAACTAAGGAAAATTTCAAAAACCAAGCCTTCCCTGGAGAGCGACTTTTTTTCCGTGTACGGGCATGAAAAATCAAAATTCGGATCTTTGGATGCAATTGTATTTTTGTTGTCATATAAAATAATAATTGCTGTACACGAAGAAAAAGTCGCTCTTCAGGGGGGGTTCGGTTTTTGAAATTTTCCTTAGTTACCGAAATCGGTACATTGTATTCTAAGGCCTTCAATTACATTCATGCATGTATACATCTACATTGTTTTCAGAGCAGTATTTCTTTTGTAATAATCAGTTACTATCTGCAAGCATTTTTCCAGTACTTAGAAAACGTTTTAGCCTTTTCAAAATAAATAACGTCTTCTGCTTTTAATTATCAACTGTTTCTGTGCGCTATTGTTGTCGGAGCGTCTGTCGATAAGATTGTATAGATCTTTGAATTTATTCACGTTTTCTGAATATTATTGTATAGAAATAAGTAAAACGGACCAAATAATGTAGCTTTCAATCGTTAATAATTAATTTTATGTACGACTTTGTCTGTATGCCTATGTGTAAGTAGCTAATGATCTAAAATAGAATTACAACAAGTAAACGGATAACTTAGCTGATGATAATTATAATTCATAAGCTCATCAGTATATTTTATACAATGTTTACAGCATTCTACTAGTTTGCCGCAAGCTCTCTGCAGAGCCATCACACGCCTTACTGTGCATTGTTTAAACATAATTGAATTAATATGTTAAATAGTAAAACTCAATATACAATAAACATGAAAATGTCAACATTATACTAATTTGTAATGTAAAATCTCCGAATTCATCGTTTCGTAAATAAAGAACCTTATCCCCTTTCCATAAGAGCATGGGCCATTTAAAAATTAGCCTAAGGATTTTTTTCAAATAAAATGTATGATGAAGAGCAACTCTTTCTCTTTAAAAAAATGAAAATTTTAGAATGCAAGAGTAATGTTTGCACCCTCTCCACATTTTTCAAAAGCAAAAACATGGCATTTTTTGCAAAAAAACCCTAGATTTCATGCAAAAAAATTCATAGCTAAAAAACGAGCCTAAGGATTTGCTTTCTGTTTGCACATTCTACTCAGTTTTAAATTCTGCATCGAACTGCACTAAATATGCAATGCAACAGTAAAAGACAATTCAATCGCGAAGGTACAAAGCTTTGAAAAACATGATGGGGACCGTTGTATGTCACTGCAGTAAAATGTCAAAAAGGGTCGACCTGGTTTCTATGGAATACACTATGTTACACTTTGCACTTTCGTTTTCTATGACACAAAACGAATTGAGGCAGGATGTAACACACCGGCTGAACTTTGGTGCTACTGGTGCTTTTAAAATGTCGTTCCGAAATTGTGTTCTCTGCTCGTGCAGCTTAGCAAAAAAAAAGACTGTAAATGTGACTGCGGCATCAATATATCCTAGGTTAGTTCAACTTGCGACCTCTTCCAATAATCCGGATATATGTCAAGAAGGAAGATTAGTGTGTTCGAAGTGTTTCATGAGACTCAAATCTGGGAATTATAGTCAAGCGACCGATTTCGTTGGGGTATGGACTTTCAATGTTCCACGATGTAAGTAATGAATGAGTAATCAAGTAGTCATTAATTCACAACTCGCTAAAATTATATTCATTTTTAAAATGGGAAATTCTTAAACTCAATTAGTCCTAACAATTTCACGATCGTTTTCACGATCGATGTACTTTATGGTTGTTTATAGGTGTGCGTTCTACTCAACAACCTGCACCTCAGACAGCAACAGTGATCAACAGTCCTACCGTTAACGATGGAGAAGTTCCCACAACCAGTCGGACCTTAAGGATGGAGTTACTCCGTGATCAAACTCGTCAAGCCGGAATTGGTCAAGAAATTCAGCAGCTCCTTCCTGATCCCCCTGACCAGTGGATGAATGAAAGTCAATCACCCGTAATGATGTCCCAGGAAACGGAGGACAGTCAAATGAGTGTGAATTCTGGAAACCGTAACCTACCTACTGTACTTCATCGCAAGAAATCCCTCACAGTGAACATTCGTATGACAAAATCCGGTCAAAGGAAGTGCGTCGTGTGTCAGGCTCCTTCTCGGCATCGCATTCCTACAGAAGCAACCAAAGATGTACTAATTCGTAGGGACATATTTCTGAAACCAGGAAGCCGAATTTGCCCAGTTCACCTGAAGGATGATAGAACCATTCGGACGTCAGCGATGAGTCGCATTCAAGGATTCGGCCCTTCTGAGTGGACAGCGGATTACGTTTCCCATCTAGTGAGATGTTTTAGAAAAACTGAATTGAATATAAAGAAACAAAATGCCCTCGATTTCGATAGAGTTCCCGGATACACAGACTTGGACTACAAGATGCTGACCGGACTCAACAAGGCTGATTTCGATGAAGTTTTTGAATCTGTCCGGACGAAGCTGAGAAACACCAAATCACGTTCTGCAAGAAACGCATTTGCAATATTCCAAGTTTACTTCCGGCTGGACATTTCACAGGAAATCATTAGATTTTTATTTGGATTGCGACGTAACACTTTGCATTATTTAGAAATATAACAATTTTATTTCTCAATTGGGTTTTAATTTCATAACCTAATGTAACTTTTGTATTAACATTGACTTTGCATTTTTTGACTTTCGCAGACCAGAGTCAAGTGAGCAAAATTGTCAACCGTGTTTTAAAGGCCTTGGAGAATTTCGTTTCTGCAAATGTTGGATTTGCTCATATACAAAGACAGGATCTCTTGGCCGAAATTCCAATAGAATACAAGAAGATATTCAACCTGGGAGCGGAGCAAGCTGGAGTGATTGCTGACGGAGGATATTTGTACTGTCAGGTTCCAAGAAACCACCTAGATCAACGACTTGCTTACAGCGGCCAGAAGCATCGGCATCTAATCAAAATAATGGTTCTAATTGGATTTGGAAACCGGATTCTTGCGGCGTTTGGTCCTTTTGCAGCAAATGGTCAGCACAATGATGCAAAGATCTTACAAGGACTACGGCGGGACTTAAAGGAATCGGAGATTCTTAAGAACGGCGATGTTTTTGTTCTGGACCGTGGATTCCGAGACGTCGAACAAAGTCTCAAAGAAGATGGCTTCAAGGTGTTTATGCCGGCGTTCCTGTCCAATCCTACGGATCGAAAGTCCCAATTTACCAAAAAAGAAGCGAACGACACCAAACAAGTCACCATGACTCGCTGGCCAATTGAAAAGATGTTCGCCGACGTTAAGAATCTGTCACATCGATTTCGTAATACTCTCCCACTTGCAGGCATCCAGAAGACAATGGGTATGTTCCGTTACGCCTGTGCTTTGCTGAATCGTTTCCAGCCAAAGCTTCCCGTCCTTTCGGAACGAAAAGAAAAGTTCGCAGAGGAATTCAGAAGGCGTCGAGGAAGGCCAAATCCATTAGAGCTGCTGGTGAAGTCAGATCATGGTTTTAATAAAGGATCATCGTATGAGAAGCTGAAGCCTGAGGAAATCGACTTTCCCCGCCTCGGAAAAGAAGATTTGGAGATGCTCACGCTTGGAACTTTTCAGATCAATCGGGCACCATACTACATAGACGAAAGCATGTCGACTGACGATTTTATTATTGGATTCAAACAACACACCGCCAGGAAGGATATCATTCGAGCGCAGCTTTCAATCGAAGTAAGATTTTGTATTCTGTGTACGTTATCACAATGTCTTTACTTGTTTTCTCTTTAGGTACAACCGTAACACGAAACAAACAGTGTATCTGGAGTTTAAGCCATCTGGAACAGGATTTAAAGCCATAACGGGATGGTACTGCACTTGCAGATCTGGATCAAGAACATGCGGATGTTGTGTACATGTCTGTTCAGTTGCATACAAACTTGGCTATCTTCCTTATGCGTCGGATCGTCCACGAAGAAGCATTTTTGAAAATATGCTGGTCAAATTAAATGCATCATCGCAAGTGGAAGAATCCGAAGACTTCGATGGCGAAGAAGAAACTGTGGAGTGGCCTGCAGAAGTTGAAGGGCAAAATTTATTTGAGTTTTTGGATTCAAGCATTATTGCGGATGATGTTCTACTGTCGGATGTTTCTTCAGATAGTGATTCAGAGTGATTTTTAATTGTTCTCATTTTATCTTGTGATTGTTGATGGCTTTTTTTGTCCTTGTATTGTCGTTTGCTGATTAATAATATTTATTGCAGTTTCTAGTCTTAACATTAACCATTAATGATTTGCAGTAACTTAGCTATACTGAATTTATTGCTTGGTGCCGTTTGTTCATTGGTCATCTCGGTATCACTGTATTCTATTTTACTTTTATTTCATATGTGCTTTCACTTTTTTTTACATGTCTGTTGTTTAATAGGATATACTGGAAAGCGGCCAGATTTATATATTATTGCATGTAAATAAGTAAGTTGATTTGCGCGTGATTAGGATGTCATTTGCGCGTTAGTTTTAACTTTTAAGTTGCACTACACCCCACATATTCAATTACTGCAAGCGCGCTACTTTACTTTACTAATGCGCTACTAACAGTGATAGATGAATTGTTTTACTTTTACGATCATTCCGGTATGTAACACTATTTGCTACTATTCAATTCTAAAAAAAGCTAATAATGACTTAGAATGGCCACCAATACAAACCAAGTTTTTCAAGGGGTGTAGTGCAGGTATTTTGGCCAGGGAGGTATTCTTGCCGACTAAGGCGGGCTACCAAGATACCTTAGGAGGCTTGTTTTGTGATTTACAACAGGCAATATCAAGGAACAATGACAAAGTTGATTCGTCAAGAGAGCGGGCTGGCCATCATGAAAAACATCCAACATGAAACGTGATACTCGAGGGAACGTCGAAACGGCCATCATTAACGAGCTGCGTGGAGCCATCGTTCTAACTACCGGAACAAGACTAACTAACTTCAACTCATCGTGCCAGCACCTCTCTCAGGCTGACTTAACTAACTGACTTATTGTGTTTTCTCAGGTTTCTTTCCCACAATTTCTTTGGTAAGGACTTTTTTTCAATTTTCCCTTTAGAGGCTGGGTAATCGGTTTTTGGTTTCGTTTTTTTTTTTGTCCGGATCTCGGCCGCCCAGCAGCATTTCGACGAGGACATGGCCGTGGAGTTCCATCGTCACCGTTGGACTCCGTTGGAGTTATGGGTCAGTTGTCGACACCGCCTCCGGTTCCAGTTCCAGTCGATGCAGCACCCGCTTCGGACGATGACGACGAGGAGCCGTTGTATGGAGTTGAGGCCATCAGCATTGCTCACGGGAGCTGTCAGGAGCAGGCAGGACGCCGTGGGTCACACCGTAGACTTCGGATTTTGCTCAACCGGGAGCAAGCCCGCCGTGCTGACTTCGTCGCAACGAAACCACAAGTCACTTCCGCACGAAGATGGATAAGACTGGACCCGCCACCCCATTGCTCGCCAACTTTTTCGTACTCAAGAAGAAGGAGTGGTGCTTGTCCCAGTACCGAGTCGCCTTTGAGCCAACTGTCGATGCGACAGTCGTCCGCAAGGCTCTCGTTCGTCAGCTGGGGATTGACGTGGACAACATCTGTTTGTGTCTGTGGCCAGGTATGTATAACCATTTTATGATTCTTGACTTCGGGGAAGTAGACATTGACGTTGGACGTTGTTGAGATTTGTTTGAAGGAAGACGGACGTAACGTACCATTACTAGTTACTAATACCCGAATTTTTGTTTGTTATTGTTCTTTGTAGGGTTCCTGACGTCAATGCGACAACACGAGTACGAGGTGATGCTGTGCGTGGAGGTGACCCACAAGGTGATTCGTCAAGAGAGCGTGCTGGCCATCATGAAAAAC